>APFE031449650.1:152704-184585 GCA_000404065.3 Pinus taeda | reverse complement strand
GCATTCTCAGCTATGCTTCTAAATCCTTGACTGTATATTTAAAAACAACTGACTGCTGCAACCAAAAGACTCCTTCCTTCAGCTTCTTTGTCTCCTACAAAGAGCCTAAGGCTGCTCTGATACCACTGTTGGTTATTTTTTGCTGTTATGTTTGAGATGGGATAAATACCAAAACCCAAAAATATAACACAGAGACAATGCTCTGTTTCCTTTGCTCCAAGATCTTTTACACAGAGAAGTCTTTTTAAAAACAATTGCACAGGACAGAGTATTTCACCACCATAGAATTTCCATTCATTAAACAAAACATTTACATATTCATCCTCTTTCACTCAGAGGGATTCACCAAAGCATTTTCACAAGATTTACTCTGCCTCCTATGAAATTTTACACCACTGTGTGTAAACATTTCATTTACATTCACTGCTGTGTGAAAACAAAATTACAGAGAGTTACAGATTTACCTTTTCACCTGTGTGAAACAACTCATGGATTTGGAACAAAACAAGCTACTGGTTTTCATTTACTTCCCCTCTTGCACTGCTGTGCAATCTTACATTACCAACAAAATTACTCTGCTGCATGAAAATCACTTTTACATTACAGACCCAAAATATTTATGCACTTCTGTGCATTCCCTGCAATACAAAGTCCACCCTCTGTATATTTTTCATTCGCTGCTGCGAATTCAAGTTTTCTATCTCACTGTGTGAGATTCACAAATTTTTCACCCTGCAGGGTCGCCTTGTTTTTCACATACAAAAATTACATTACAAAATTGCGTTTTTTTAATCCCCGCGGGTGGTTTTTTTTTACAATACAAAATTGGTCAACGTTATATTAAAAAAACATATATTAAAAACAATAAAAATAAATTTACGCCCATACTTGTATTTACTTCGCCGTATAAATATTAAACGCATTACCAAAAAACATAGCAATGTTTTTAATATAAGGTATGGGATGCATTTAGTTTTCAACGGGCCCGTGTACTTTCCATGATCGGACGATGGACAAACCTGCCTTTAATCCCACGGCGGAGGTTGCGTATCGGAAGACCTTCCTTGCTGTTCTTTAAGCCATCGTGCAGCTTGGTTAAATCGACGGCGGTGAAAACTGGAGGTAGATCGACGGATGTAATCGATATCGGAAGGGGTTAGCTGGGTGAAAGATACCTTCCGAAAAGTGCCTCTTGCTGATGTCAGGCCAGCATCATCGGTGTCAGGTTGTTAGTATCGGAACGCCCTCGTACGGAAACAACCTTATGCAAAGGGTGGTGCGATATGAGACCAGCTGGTTTTGTTTTACCGCGTGGTTTTCTGCCCTGTTGACTGCTGACTGCGCGGGCAGTTGGAATTATATATTTTCAACACAATGGAATTGCAATCGTCAAAATTGCGTGGATCAATGATATGCGTAACATTTATTATACAGAATACGTAGATGTTCTGTAGAGGATGGTAACCATATGTGTTTCCCGCCTCGAAGATCTGCATGATGCTCAACCCGTTTCTTGCTCTATCCTGCAGGAGGATGACCTATGTAGCTCTAACAGCAGTACCGGGCAGGATGCAGATGATATTACTGCAGAGATGGAAAATAATATTCATCTAGTTCGTACGGCACTGGAGCATGGGATGTTCTTGATTTTCTCGCTGGTCACAACTCCCCTTAATGACAAGAAGGAGAGACTGAATAATTTGGGTATCGTAAAACAAATTTGCCGAATGGAGGAACTTGTGAATGCGGGTAACGGGCTCTTCCAGTCATCTCATTTGGAGTTGTCATATCCCTCTCCTAAATAACTCAACGTAAAATCAGAAGTCACGAATCAGTTATAAAACTGATTCTGATTCTTGGTATTTGTGAAAACCAAATGAGGGGAAACCAAGAAAGAAAATCTTGGTAAAAAGGTATTCATCCAGAATCGGCTCTCATGGCTGGAACACAGCTTGATGGTCAGCCTGCACAATGGTGTGGAGGTTTGCGGTTACACCAAAAACCGCAGGTATTGGTGAACATTACAAGCTGGCTGGAACACAGCTTCATGGTCAGCCTGCACAATGGTGTGGAGGTTTACGGTTACACCAAAAACCGCAGGTATTGGTGAACATTACAAGCCAGTAACACCCGCAGGTATTGGTGAACATTACAAGCCAGTAACTAGGATTCCCACGATGGAAATTACGGATTCTATAGAGGTGCGGTGATTCTTCCAACACACCCCCTCAAACGCAGCTCGGGGGAATCAAACCTGGGTCCAAGCTCTGATACCATGTGGAGTTTTGCCGTTACACCAAAACCTGCAGGTTGTGGTAAACATTACAACCAAGTAACTAGGATCCCCAGGGTGGAAATTATGGATTCTATAGAGGTGCGGTGATTTTTCCAACACCCCCCTCAAACGCAGCTCAGGGGAATCAAACCTTGGTCTAAGCTCTGATACCATGTGAAGGTTTCCTTGTTCTCTGATTTATGACAGGGGAATATGATTCACTGCTGGAAGCCCAATCTGGTCTTGGATGTGGATCATCATTTGCATGCACTAGATTTGTATCTGAAGACTCTATTTCTGCATCTGCATGCTCTTCCTCGGCATCTGCATGATCTGTATCTGCATTTAAGTGCACTGAGTCATCATCTAGGACATGAGGTAGATAAAAAGTGTCTGCATGCGGCGACTGAGGTGCATGCGAGAGACTTTCCTCAAATTTGACACTTTGCTCAATGATGAGCTTGTCCGTACAGGGAATGAGGAGTCGATATCCCTTCATACCATCAAGGTATCCAACAAAGATGCACTCAATGCTCTGTGGATCAAGAGCTTTCCTCTTTTTAGAGGGGATCCGGGCCCATCCCCGAGAGCCGAAAACACGGAGATGAGTGATCTGTGGTTTAGTGCCGCTCCAAGCCTCAAAGGAGGTCTGATTCTTGATAGACCTATGAGGAGATCTGTTATGGATGTAGTTAGCACAACTAAGTGCTTCGGCCCATAGCTTATGAAGCAATGACTTAGCATGCAGCATGTAGGAAGCCATCTCTTTGAGAGATCAGTTCTTTCTCTCAGCAACTCCGGTCTATTGCGGAGTGTATGGAACTGTATACTGCAACTGTATGCCGGACTGAAGGCAAATGTTCCGAAGTGCTATGTTAACATATTCCCCCCCATTGTCTGTACGGAGGGCTTTAATATTTCTCTCTGATTGTGTCTCAACTAGTGCTTTGAAATCTTCAAAGTGCTCAAAAACTTCAGATTTGTTCCTAAGAAGATACACCCAAGTATACCGTGAGAAATCATCAATAAAAGTAAGCACATACCTTGCTTTGTTGATGGAAGGATGAGGAAAGGGCCCCATGAGATCACTATGGATCAGATCTTGAGGAGAAGATGCTCTGTGAGTCTTGCTGGTGTCAAACTTTTCTATGGGATGTTTGCCAAGAACACATCCTTCACAAACTCCTTCGGAGAAACTGATATTTGGCAAGCCTTCCACCATCTCATTCTTGCTTAGCTGTTGCATATACCTGTAATTTAAGTGACCAAACCTTTCATGCCAAAGCCTACTACTATCATCAGCATGTGTAAGAAATAAGGAGGATTCAGATTCAATAAATTCAGAAAATGTATACAGTCTGGCTCCATTGCTTACCTCACCAGTTGCAATTTTGGCGTTGTTATGTAGATCATATATGTTTACTGCATCTGGAGTGAATTCCACTCTCTTTCCGGTGTCGAAATGAGTGATCTGATAAACTGAAAGCAGGTTTACCAAAAGTTTTGGAACATGAAGCACATCTTCAAAGCTTCCATGTAAAAGTTCCACTATACCTTTTTCGGTGACCTCAATAGGTGAGTGATCTCCCATGAGGATGGGAGGTCCTTTGCATGCATCCAAAGAGGAATAGACTTCTTTTGCAGCAACCATATGATGTGATGCACCAGAATCTATAATCCATGCATCAGGAGAAGAATTAATTGCAACTAAAGCACGAAAATTATTACCTCTCCCGTGTGGCGGATCCTCAATTTTCTTCTTGGCACCCTGAGGGATGTGATCCCCAAGGTTGTGCTTCTGAAGGATTTCTGCCATTTGGTCAATTTGTTTCTTCATGTAAGAGGATTCTGGATGGAATCCTCTTTGACAGTAGGTGCATCTGTTTCCTTTCTTCCCTTTCTCATTTCTCGAGCCGAAGGAGTCATGGAAGGGCTTCATGTACCCTTCCTTCTTTGGATGGCAATGCGCTTTTCCCTTGTCTTTTTGCTGCTGATTTTTCTGACTTGAATCAGATCTATGATGTTTATTGTCACTGCTATCATGCACAGCAAGTGCATGTGCTTTTGGAGGTTTGATTTTCCCCATGCCAATGAGTTTATCTGGCTCAAAAATAAGGGACTCCAGAAATTATTTGAGAGAAGGCATAGTGTAGGATTTACCTGTTGTGAGCCTTACTGAATGAAAAGTAGACACAAAGATGGAGTATTCTGGTCTGAGCTTTGACATAATAGAGAGAATTTGGTGACTCTCCTCCTTGGATTTGTCAATTCCACAACCATTGAGTTGCAGCAGTAGATCATTATATTTGGTGAAGAAGTCTTGAATTCTATCATAGTTCCATGGATCCAATGATAGCATCTCCACTTCGAGCATATGTCCTTTCATCTCATCCTGTTTCCCGTAGAGATCTTCAACCTTTTTCCAAATCTCATTGGGAGTATTGCAAGAAGATAGATGAAACTGCAACTTTGGAGAGATGCACATGCATATGGATCCGTGGGCCTCATCCATACGGTTGAGGTACTTGGATTTCTCTATGGTTGAAGTGGGTTCCACTTCTGTAGCCATGGTAATCCTGTACAACCCTTTTTGACGAAGGTATCGAGCCATTTGGTCCTTCCATTCGTGATAGTTGTACGGTGTTAGGATCGATGCTTTGGGAAACTCCATTTTTCTGTCAATCTTCGATCTCCGAGCTGTAATATCTGCAAAATAAAGTACTGGTGCGCCTTTTATCTAGAAACCTGTGGGCTTTGATACCATGTAAATGTGTTACAAAAACTGCACAGATGAATCTAGCTAGTAAAGGTTGAACACAGAGCTTTGCAGAGCAAAAACACTAAAGAAAATCGAAAGAAGAAAAGAATGATTCATTAGAAAATATTTACAATGCTCATGATATAGCATTACTCGGTGAAGATCCCAAGGTAATGCACTATAGTGGTGATCAATGAGAAGACTCAACGCCTACAACAAGTTCCGGAGATAGCTAGTGAGTGACAGAGTTAAAGAATGAGCAAATCAAGGAGTAAATCATGCAAAAGGAATCTTGCATGCAATCCCATGCTCTAACTAAGAGTCCGCATGTAGATTTGTAGTAGTTGCATGTAGTCGCATGCTCTAACTAAGAGTCCGCTTGCATGCAATCCAATGCTCTAATTGAGAGTCCGCATGTAGGTGTAGTAGTTCCAACAAATAGAACATTCTCATGGAGTCCATTGAAGGGGAGCGTCTGTTGATGATCGGTTCAAAAGGCGTTGTTTTACTGTTTTTCAAAAAGCCTTAATGAGGCAAACAATAGAGGAGTGAAAGAGCTAGTATTAAGATGTCACGCATGGGTTACATGATAATATTGGTTTTTTTAACATTATTATTATTTGTAATAGAAAATAAGAAATATTTAATATCATTATAAAAAAAAAGATATTCTTGAATTTATAAATATTAATTTTTTATAATTAATAAAACAAAATTTTAATTTCAATAATATGTTTTCAGTAATAAATTAAAATTAAAATTTATAAATAGTTATTAATTATTAATTTTTATTGGCAAATGAACCAGGGGAGGGAAGCAGGAACGAAGAACTAGGTTTTGAGTTAGGGTTTGGTGCTAGTAACCATGGTGGATCATGGAGGAGGGAGTTCAGCTCCCTCCTATAGTGGAATAGCTGTGAATAGAAGCAAGGAAAAGGATTTGCACAGCTTCAAGAAACCAACGGAGGCAATAACTGAGGACACCAATACAAGATCTCAGTTTCACAATCTTTGTTGCAATATTGACCTTCCTAGCCTTTTACAATGTCAAAATTATAGTGAGCTCAGGAGGCTTCTCTCCAAGCTTTTTGAGCATAGGAATAAAATCCTAAATCAAAATAAATAATTTGCTTCTTTAGGTCCAATAGACCAATGTTTGGTCTCAGTGGACGTTAACCATCATCATCAAGAAATATCAAGAATCATGAACATAGAGGAAATCATGAGGAAGATAGCAGGGAGAAGAGGAAAGAGGGTAGCAGTAAGAAAGATGCACCCCTAAGGGCGACAGGGATCTACAAGCCCAAGACGACCATCACTCCTAGGGTTGTCTTGAGTGAACCAGTGCTATAGGTACGCAGAGATCACATGATAGAACATGCGATCATATGCAAATTTATGGGGATCTCGGCGATAGAGAAAGATTTACATGCACGGATAAGAAACTACTGGAAACCCAAAGGGGAAATAAACATGCACCTTGGATCCAAGGGCTTTTTTATAGTGGTGTTCACGAGCTTAGAAGATAAAGAAAGAGTGTTAGAGGGAGGACCATACTTCTACACTGCTGCAGGCGTTTACATGCAACCATGAGTGATATATTTTGTCCCAGAATGAGAAACGTTCACCTCAGTACCAGTATGGGTAAGACTATACTCCCTTCCTTTAGATTATTGGCTGCCAAAGTCCTTAAAAGCTATTGGCAATAAACTAGGTCATTTTATTAAGATATTAGATGTGACATTAAGAGGCAAATACACTTCTTTCGCCCGAATATATGCGGAAATGGACTTGCTGGAGCACTCGCAGACAAGATCATTTTAGAAGTTTATGATGAAGAATGGGTGCAAACAGTAAACTATGAGAACGTTCCATTTAGATGTCGTAAATGCCATGAACATGAGCACCTTTACAGAGACTACCCATCAAATAAAGTGGATTACAACAAAAAAACCACCACAAGTAAAGATCCCGAGGGTTTCACCAAGGCAGCGGGAAAGGGGAAAAGAGGAAAATACAATCGAAAGAAAATCAACAAGGATGGACAATGCAACCACAACAGTTTGAAAATTGTAGAAGAAGATATGGGAATTAAAGGGAAAAACCAGTGATCGAAAACTAAAACTGATGAGAGTATGGAGGACATACTAGAGAACATCCAGCTACAGGATGATGCATTAAGAATTATGGAGCTCAACAGGGACCATCATATGACCCCAAGTGAGGTAGGAATGGAGGATCGTGAACTACAGGAGATTTTTGAGAAGGAAAACCTGGATCTAGAAAAAATTTTGGAACAGGGTATTACCAAAGGAGTTCACTCCCTCCCAAAGCAAGAGTATAATAGGGTTCAATAGCTCTTCCTATGGCGCTCACAGACGAAGAATTCTGGAGTCAAAAGAAACTATGATAGCCATGAAAATAAAGGGATGAAGATAATGGAAGAAACACAGGGACAATCCTCCAAGAACTCATCTAGGAAAAGAGGAAGGAAAAAATAGAATGAGTTGCTAACAAAATGTGGAAAACCCATGATCAACTCAGGTAAGATGAAATATCTCACCAGTTACTCTTTCACAAACCTATATTAATGAAGTTTACAACATGGAATATCAGGGGTCTAGGAAGTAAAAATAAGCAAAGAAATCTTAGCAGTAGAATAAAAGAAGAAAAACCTGACATGGTGTTCATTCAGGAAACTAAGTGCTCGATGGATAAAATCAAACGAGTCCATAGTAATTGGTTAAGCAGGTTTGACTATCCAGAAGTTAAGGCAGACAGCTCAGCGGGTGGGATTCTAACACTTTGGAAACCCCCCAAAACTTAGCATCTTGGATGCGAAAGCATCGAGGAACTATATTTCGATGGTAATATAGCCTGTGGGTGATGAGGAAAATTACGTTATGAAAAATGTCACAGACCTCAAACACTAGAAGACAAACTCAAGCTTCTCACCTCCCTTGAGGAGCTCAGAGGAATACATCCAGATCTACCTTGGATTCTGGTAGGAGATCTCAATATGATCAAATCTCTTACAAAGAATAAAGGTCGCACTAGAACCCTAAGAAGAGACTCTACTTCCTTTTAGAACTTCATTGATAAGATGAGATTAGTGGATGTTGAAACAATAAATGGCATCTTCACTTGGAACAACAAGAGGGGAGGGGGGGGGGGGGGGGGGGCGGCGGCGCTTTCTCAAGTTGCCTCTAAACTCGATAGATTCTTCATCTCAGAAAACCTTTTTCTTATAGGCCCTGACATGTCAGTTGTTATCCTTCCATTTGGAGGATCAGGCCACTGGCCTATCCAGCTTGAAGCCACTTTTATTCGCTCACCAAGGAACAGACCTTTTAGATTTGAAAATGTCTGGCTCTCTCACCCTGACTTCACTGACAACATTGAGAAATGGTGGATGGAAGAGTTGCCATGTCACAACACTAAAATGTACATGCTACAACAAATAATTAAACACATCAAAATCAAACTCAAATATTGGAAGAAGAAGTAGTTTCGTGACATTTTCAAAGCCAGAAATGAACTTGAACATCAAATCCAAGGGATCAATCAGATTATGATCACAAATGGCTTCATAGAGGAAAACAATTCACAATCTATTGTTCTTCAAAAGGAATGGGATGATAGATGCATGCAAGAGGAGATTCTCTAGAGACAGAAATAAAGATTTCAATGGATCAAAGAGGGGGAAAGAAACACAAAATTCTTTCACAAGTCAACTCTAGGTCACAGGTCACATAACAGAACTTTGAAACTCAGAGATTCTCAAGGAAAAGAGTTGGTCACCCACAAAGAAATGGAGTCTCTCCTAGTGCAACACTTCCTTAGCATAGCGATGGAGAAACTCTAAGATATGTCACAATTTATTAATAAATTCACAAGGTACATCCCCAAGCTTGTAATGAGGGAATATAATCATAATCTCAACTGACCAGTATCTAAAGATGAGGTCAAGGAAGTTATCAACGAGATGCAAAATGGGAAGGCCCCTCGCCTGAATGGCTTTAATGTAGATTTTTTCAAAGCCTGCTAGAAAACAGTGAAACAAGACATCCTAGATGCAGTATAAGGCTCAAGAAGATCCAAATCAGTCTTGAAGCCTCTTAATGCCTCATTGATTGCTTTAATTTTGAAGCAATAAAAAGCCATCACACCGGACAAATTCAAACCCATATCTCTATGTAATGTGGTGTATAAGATTATTTCCAAAGCGATTTCTAATAGACTCAAGCCACTCCTTGCAACTCTCATATCTAAGGAGAAAACTAGTTATGTGGAAGCGAGACAGATTCCCAACAATATCATACAAGCACATGAGATGGTCCACTCCTTGAATAGCAACAAGCAAGCTGGAATGATCATACAACTTGATCTAGAAAAAGATTATGATAAGCTAAGCTTGTCGTATATCAAAGAAATGTTGAAAGCTTATGCTTTTCACCATAATTGGATTAGATGGGTCATGGCCCTGGTTTAATCAACTAGTTTCTCAATCTTGCTTGATGGTTCTCCCTCAAGTACTTGTATACCTTCTAGGGGACTAAGATAAGGTGAGCCAATCTCCCCCTTCCTATTTGTGCTCATGATGGAAAGACTAGGAAGAGGGATAAAAATGGCAAATGTTGAGGGAAGAATCTAGGGTTTTAAATTCACCATAGATGGTGAGGTATCAACTCACCAACAATTTGTGGATGACACTATGTTGCAGGGCATTCCCACGGTTAAGGAAGCCAAAGCTTTTAAAAAAATCCCGAATCACTTTGCCATGGCAGCTGGTACAGAGGTAAGCCTAGACAAATCTAAAATTTTCTTTTTTAACACTGACATTGCTATTCAAAGAAGCCTCACCAGAATTCTAGGGTTTCAAAGGGATTAGTTACCCTCTAAATACCTTGGTATCTCCCTTATAGACAAACCCCTGAGCAGGGAAGTGTGGGAGGCGGTTGATGCAGGAGCATCCAGCTCCGAGGAGACAGAAGGTGGTTGACGGTCTCGTGGAGAGAACAAGAACAAGAAAATACTACAGGCATAGCTGGACAGGTTATTAGACTTGTCGGTTGTTTTACTTTTCTTTATTATTTGTTTCATTTCCCAGAAGGTCGTTAGAACCATAGAAATTACAAACTATGAATTGTTTTAGTTAGGAACTAGTTAACAGTAAATTAGCATTTTGCCAGAAGGTCGTTAGAACCATAGAAATTACAAACTGTGAATTGTTTTTAGTTAGGAAATAGTTAACAGTAAATTAGCATTTTGGTAAAAGAAACTGGTGGGCAGTTGTACAAATTTTGGGTGGACAGTTCAACCGGAAAGGAAGGCAGTTATGCCTCCCAGATGTTAAAAACGAGAAAAAAAGACAGTGAGGGGATTCCTCCGAAATGAAGAGAAGATACAGTCCTCTGTAATAAAACAAATTATTTTTATCTTGCCAATTGAAGCACCACTTTTAAATTAATTTCATGCATTGATGTTATGTTCTATGTGATTAAATTACATTTGAAATAGTAAGATAACAAGCAGTAGCAAGAAGAGTAAAGCGCTGCTACAGGAAACTACTTCCAGTTAAAGAAATGAGAGCAACTACAGTCGCTGACAACCGACCAGGTAACGAGATATAAACCCTCACACTATTTACAAACAATGTAAATGCTGGAATTGAAAGAAAAATAGTCTAATTTCATTAACCCATTACAACCAAGGTGCACAAAAGAGTTTTCTGAGCATATAACGCTCACCCAGAACGAGTTCCTTGCAAACAAAGCTTTTAGCAAAAAAATATAGATACAACAGAACAGATTATAAGAGCTACAACAACAGAGAGGAGCACAGTTCGTCTACCACTGAGGTGATTGCGATTATTTACAAACAAAAACCTCAAACCCCTCTACAAATTAACAACCAAATCAACGCGGAAAGACCCTACCCGTTGTGTAAGGTTGGGAGGGTTTCGAACTGTTCTCAGAGATTGCAGAGAGCACAAATCATCGACGACCAGCCACCTTAAACAACCTGCAAAACAGAGGTGGATGCAGGTTAGCACAAGCTGAAGCAACAAAACAATTAACAAAACCAGTAAACGAACGAGTCAAAAATACATCGGTTCTCACCTGAAGTTGAAAAGGCTGCACTGCAAGACCAAAACGATAACCATAGCCTGAAGACAAGGAACGAGAGGGTTAGAGTCTACAATAGAAGTGGAAACAGAGTCTGCCATACAACCAGAGTTTACCTCAGAAGCACAGTCGAAACGCAATGAACTGAAAGGAACCCTGTCATAGTTGAAACCACAGATTAACAGTGCGAGAAACGAACATTTTTCAACAGAGAATATTTAAAGAAACAGTGAATAAAATAAATTACAGTGTAGGAGCGGACGACGCTGTCGTCCTCATTGAAACCCAACGCACAGAACAGCAAGAGGCCGGAAACACCAACGAAACTCAGTGCTAGAGCAAGGAAGATGGAGGCGAAAATAACCCTCGACAGAGCAGAGAAAGGGTCTAACACAGTGAACAGGTGAAAATGACCAATAACCGAGAGTAGGGTTGTCAAAAGGCGAGAGTGGCTTGACAAGGAGTACCGGCAGGTGGCGGTTCATGACCTGTACCGTAAGTTAACTCTCCGAAATATCAAGAGGGCCTGTACATTCGCACTATTACCAACGTTTATCACATTAAATGCCGCACAGTTCAACCAACCTACGCCACGTTGGAGGGCTGGGCCATCAAAAGTGGTATCAGAGCAGGTTTGTTGAGTAGGAGCAAATGGAGGTTGATAGAACAGGAAGAGGAAGAGGAAGAGGAAGGGGAAGAGCGGTCCGGAGGATAGCAGAAGAGGGACTTCGTGAGGAGATTCGCGTTTTGCGTGAAATATTGGCAGTGGTGGAAGCTGGGGGAAGGAGAGACCCAGCAAATGATAGTGATGAAGAAGTGGCTGAACCAGAAGACGAGTTTGAAGGAGCGACACCGGAACTTCGATTATTAAAGTCAGTTTTGCTGTCCAGTCATAAGCCAAGGCATGAGCTACCCACTTATGACGGAAGTTTGTCTGCAGATGTGTTACTAGATTGGTTGAGTGAAGTAAATAAATATTTTGAGTTCGAGGAAACCAGTGAAGACAAACAAGTGAATTTCGCCGCCACCAAGCTGAAAGGACATGCGTCCTTGTGGTGGGACAACATTCAGGCGGAGAGGAAGAGGCTACACAAACAACCTATAAAGAAGTGGGCCAGAATGGAGGCAAAACTGAAGGAAAAGTTTATGCTGAAAGATTATCAAATCATGTTGTATAGACAGGTGCAGAACTTGAAGCAAAGAGGGATGATTGTTAAGGAATTTACAGAGGAATTTTATAAGCTGAATTTGCGAGCGGGGTATGTGGAAGATACCCCAGAAAAAACAACCAGATTTGTGAATGGTTTGAGGGGGGAGATACTGGATGAAATCGGTATCCTCTCACCCCAAACGTTGGATGAAGCTTACCAGTTTGCACTGAGGGCAGAGGAGAAAATTAACCGGAAGCAAAATGCCAGGAGAGGAGGTGGAACTAGCAGGGGGAAAGGTAAGGTTTTTGGTAGAGGTAGAGGTACAGGTTCAAATGATGAAGGCAGTAGTTCCAAGTCTGCTGGCACAACAGAGAAGGACAATAGCACTAGAGAAGGATGACCAGCTCAGCGAGGGCGAGGAATTGGTTGGGGCAGGGGAACTGTCCAGTGCTATCGTTGCCACAAATTGGGACACAAGTCGTATGACTGTCTTGAAGGTGAACCAGCAGGTGGAAGAGGAGCTTATGTTGCTCAGCCAGAGGATGCTGAGGAAACACCTCAAGAAGAAGAAAATGCACCAGAGACAGGTGAAGCTTTGGTGTTGAATAAGGTGCTGTTAAAACCAGCAAAAGAGGTTGCAGAACCGGATCAGCGAAAGGCTTTGTTCCGAACTGTCTGCAAGTCACGGGGTAAGTGCTGTAAACTGATCATTGACAGTGGGAGTACCGACAACTTAGTGGCTGTGGAGATGGTAGAAAAGCTGGGATTAAAAAAATTGAAGCACCCTACTCCCTACAAAGTGTCGTGGCTGCAGAAAGGACATTAGTTGTTAGTTGACGAACAGTGTGAGGTGGAGTTTCAGATCGGTAGGTACAAGGATAAGATCCTTTGCGATGTCATGCCAATGGATGTTTGTCACCTACTGTTGGGACGACCTTGGCAGTTTGATAGAAGTGCAGTTCATGACGGAAAAACAAATTGCTATAATTTTGTTAAAGATGGGATCAAGCACACGCTTGTACCCATCAAGGAGGAAAATACAGCAGAAACCAGTGGGGTGAAGGCACTGCTGATGGGCGGAAAGGAATTTGTAAAACAGATTGAGGACAACGAAATAAATTTTGATGTCATAAGAAGACAAAAGGCAGTGGTACTTCATACACAGATTTCAGATTTGCCCGGAGAAGTTCAGAAGTTGCTGCGAGAATTTGGGGACATTGTGGTGGATGACCTTCCAGATGAATTACCACCAAGGAGAGGTATTAGTCACTGTATTGACTTTATACCAGGGGCAAGCCTACCAAATAAAGCAACTTATCGTATGAGTCCTAAAGACCATGAGGAAATCAGGAAACAGGTCCAGGAGTTATTGGACAAAGGTTTGATTCGAGAAAGCATGAGCCCCTGTGTAGTACCAACCATTTTGGCTCCAAAGAAAGGAGGAGAATGGCGAATGTGCACAGATTCCAGAGCTATTAACAAAATTACTGTTAGGTACAGGTTTCCCTTACCGAGAATGGACGATATGATGGACTGTTTGAGTGGGGCGGCTTATTTCTCGAAGATTGACTTGAAAAGTGGATATCACCAGATCCGAATTCGGGAAGGAGATGAATGGAAGACAACTTTCAAGACGAATGAAGGCTTATATGAGTGGTTGGTGATGCCATTTGGGTTGAGCAATGCTCCCAGCACATTCATGCGCCTGATGAATGAGGTACTGAAGGAATTTAATGGTAAGTTCGCAATAGTTTACCTGGACGATATTTTTATTTTTAGCAAGACTAAAGAGGAACATTTCAGCCATTTGCAGAGTCTGTTGAGGAAGTTGCAGCAAAATAAGCTGCTAATTAATCTAAAAAAGTGTACTTTTTTCCAGCGAGAATTAGTGTATCTGAGCTTTGTCATTGCAGAAAATGAACTGAAAATGGACCTAGAAAAGGTGGCAGCTATAGTTAGCTGGCCTTCTCCAAAAAGTTTATTTGAAGTCCGAAGTTTCCACGGACTAGCCAGTTTTTATAGGAAGTTTATCAGAAATTTCAGCGAGATCTGTGCACCTATGTTGGATACGATCAAGAAGGTGAATTAGCCTTTTCACTGGACTGAAGCAGCGGAAAGTAGTTTTCAGATTTTGAAAAAGAAGATTACTGAAAGACCGATATTGAGGCTGCCTGATTTCAACAAACCTTTTCAAGTTCGTTGCGATGCCAGTGGTACGGCCATTGGGGTAGTCCTTAGTCAGGAGGAAAGACCGGTCGCTCATTTCAGTGAAAAGCTAAACGAGAGCAGGCATAAATACTCAACCTACGACAAAGAGTTTTACGCAATTGTACAAGCCTTGAAGCATTGGCGACATTATCTATTAGGTAACGAGTTTGTTTTATTTACGGATAACTCTGCGTTGCAGTACATTATGCAGTAGCATAAATTGAACCATAAGCATGCAGCTTGGGTTGAGTACTTGCAGAATTTTACATTTGTACTAAAACACATTAGTGGGCAAGCAAACAAGGTGGCAGATGCACTGAGTAGAAGAACATTGCTTCTACACGAAAGCACGATGCAGGTTTTGGGCTTTGAGCACTTAAAAGAGTTGTATCAGACTGATACTGAATTTAAGGAGGCCTATGAGGCTTGCCAAAACCCTCTGTTAAGAAATAACAGCATGTGGTTAGACTATAATCTACAGGAAGGATTGTTGTTTAAGGGAGGGAAGTTGTGTATTCCCAACTGTTCTATGCAGGAAAACATTATACAGGAAAAACACAGTGGGGGTCTGGCTGGACACTTCGGTATAGACAAAACGATTGCTCAGGTACAACATTTTTATTTCTGGCCAAAATTGCAGCGGGATGTGCAAAGGTACGTGAGTAGATGTAAAGTTTGTCAACTGGCAAAGGGTCACAGTCAGAACACTGGTCTTTATTTGCCGTTACCTATCCCAAGCTGACCATGGGATTCAGTTAGTATGGATTTTGTTCTGGGTTTTCCGAAGACACAACGGGGTTTTGATTCAGTAATGGTTGTGGTAGACCGATTTTTGAAGATGGCACACTTTGTACCTTGCAAGAAAACCAGCGATGCCACTTATATAGCACATCTTTTCTTTACTGAGATCGTTCGGTTGCATGGACTTCCAAGATCCATTATCTCTGACAGGGATGTAAAGTTCACCGGTCATTTTTGGAGAACTCTGTGGAAAACGTTGAATACCCAGTTGCAGTTCAGCTCCGCTTATCCTCCGCAGACTGATGGTCAGACGGAAGTAGTAAACAGAAGTCTGGGAAACTTACTTCGGAGTTTAACAGGTGAAAATTCCCGGACATGGGACTGTGTACTTGCTCAGGCGGAATTCGCATACAATAATTCACCTAGCCGCAGCACTGGTTACAGTCCGTTCCATATTTTGTACGGCATGCATCCGCGAGGAGTGCATGAATTACAAGATTTGGGGAAACTCTAGAAACAAAGTGCTGATGGGGAAGATTTCGCCCAAGCAATGAGTAACTTACATGAGTAGGTCAAATTGAAATTACAAGACAGCAGTCAGAGGTATAAACAGCAAGCTAATTCAAAGCATCGGGAAATTCAGTTCAACGTTGGAGATGAAGTCCTTGCGTATTTACGTAAGGAGCGATTTCCAAAACAGGAGTACAGCAAGCTAAAATTTAAGAAGATCGGTCCCTGTAAAATCATTCGCAAATTTTTTGCAAATGCCTATGAGCTACAGTTGCCACCAGGGATCGGTATTTCCCCTATTTTTAACGTGGCAGATCTGTTTCCTTATGTCGCTAATTCGGAAGACAATACAGCAGCAAAACCCCCACGGGACACCAGTTGTGAAGAAAGTTCATGGATGAGATAGATGCCAATGGCACCACCCCTTGAGATCGAAAGGATTATGGACACACACGTAGCTAGGCGCACACGCAGGAAGGAATATCTGCGGTATTTGGTCAAGTGGAAGAACCGTCCGATAGAAGATAGTTCGTGGCTTAACGCAACGCAGATATAGAAAGCAGGCTATTCTGTCGACGACCTCATGGAGCGGAGCCATGACATTTTGCCACCCCGGAAGCCTGATGCAGGAGCATCCAGCTCCAAGGAGACAAAAGGTGGTTGACAGTCTCGTGGAGAGAACAAGAACAAGAAAATACTACAGGCATAGCTGGACAGGTTATTAGACTTGTCGGTTGTTTTACTTTTCTTTATTATTTGTTTCATTTCCGAGAAGGTCGTTAGAACCATAGAAATTACAAACTGTGAATTGTTTTAGTTAGGAACTAGTTAACAGTAAATTAGCATTTTTCCAGAAGGTCGTTAGAACCATAGAAATTACAAACTGTGAATTGTTTTTAGTTAGGAAATAGTTAACATTAAATTAGCATTTTGGTAAAACAAACTGGTGGGCAGTTGTACAAATTCTGGTTGGACAGTTCAACTGGAAAGGAAGGCAGTTATGCCTCCCAGATGTTAAAAACGAGAAAAAAAGACAGTGAGGGGATTCCTCCGAAATGAAGAGAAGATACAGTCCTCTGTAATAAAACAAATTATTTTTATCTTGCCAATTGAAGCACCACTGTTAAATTAATTTCATGCATTGATGTTATGTTCTATGTGATTAAATTACATTTGAAATAGTAAGATAGCAAGCAGTAGCAAGAAAAGTAAAGTGCTGCTACAGGAAACTACTTCCAGTTAAAGAAAGGAGAGCAACTACAGTCGCTGACAATAGACCAGGTAACGAGATATAAACCCTCATACTATTTACAAACAATGTAAATGCTGGAATTGAAAGCAAAATAGTCTAATTTCATTAACCCATTACAACCAAGGCGCACAAAAGAGTTTTCTGAGCATATAACGCTCACCCAGAATGAGTTCCTTGCAAACAAAGCTTTTAACAAAAAAATATAGATACAACAGAATAGATTATAAGAGCTACAACAGCAGAGAGGAGCACAGTTCGTCTACTTAGGTGACTACGATTATTTACAAATAAAAACCTCAAACCCCTCTACAAATTAACAACCAAATCAACGCGGAAATACCCTACCCGTTGTGTAAGGTTGGGAGGGTTTCGAACTATTCTCAGAGATTGCAGAGAGCACAAATCATCGGCGGCCAGCCACCTTAAACAACCTGCAAAACGGAGGTGGATGTAGGTTAGCACAAGCTGAAGCAACAAAACAATTAACAAAACTAGCAAATGAACGAGTCACAAATACATCGGTTCTCACCTGAAGTTGAAAAGGCTGCACTGCAAGACCAAAACGATAACCATAGCCTGAAGACAAGGAACGAGAGGGTCAAAGTCTACAATAGAAGTGGAAACAAAGTCTGGCATAGAACCAGAGTTTACCTCAGAAGCAAAGTCAAAACGCAACGAACTGAAGGGAACCCTATCACAGTTGAAACCACAGATTAACAGTGCGAGAAACAAACATTTTTCAACAGAGAATATTTAAAGAAACAACGAATAAAATAAATTACAGTGCAGGAGCGGATGGCGCTGTCGTCCTCATTGAAACCCAACGCACAGAACAGCGAGAGGCCGGAAACACCAACGAAACTCAGTGCTAGAGCAAGGAAGCCAGAGGTGCAAATAACCCTCGACAGAGTAGAGCAAGGGTCTAACACAGTGAACAGGTGAAAATGACCAATAACCGAGAGTAGGGTTGTCAAAAGGCGGGAGCGGCTTGACAAGGAGTATCGGCAGGTGGCGGTTCATGACCTGTACCGTAAGTTAACTCTCCAAAATATCAAGAGGGCTTGTACATTCGCACTATTACCAATGTTTATCACATTAAATGCCGCACAGTTCAACCAACCTACGCCACGTTGGAGGGCTGGGCCATCAGCGGTTGTTAACAAACTTCAGAATAGAATAACGAAGTGGACATGTAGATCTTTCAATTTAGTAGGGTGTCTTGTGCTTATAAAAGTTGCCCTATAGGCCATACCTATCTTCATGATGTGAGCTCTGCCTACCCTTAAAGGAGTTCTGCAGAAGATCAAGAACATGCAAAGAGATTTTCTTTGGGGAAAAGGGGAGGAGAAAAAGAAATGGGAATTGGTAGCTTGGGACAATCTCTTCAAACCTAAAAGCCATGGAGGTTTGGGGTTTCATGACCCCGAAACCTTTAACAGAGTCTTAGTTGCAAAACTATGGTGGAGATGGCTAAAGTAATCGGCATCCCCTTGGGAAAAGGTTTAGAAACAAAAATATGCACAAAATTGGTAGGAGAGGGATCATATTTGAATGTCAGACCTTAAGGGCTCCCACATCTGGAATCTTGCTTGGGAAAATAGAAGAATTATCTAGAAGCATAGTTTTTGGGAGATCTGGGATGGGAGCTTGGCAAGATTTTGGGAGGATAACTGGCATCAAGAACCAAAACTGTTTAGGGAAGAACTAACTGATCTCAAGAATTACATTGACAACAAAGGTTTATATCTGCTTAAGGATTTCTAGGATCAGGAGAGGAGCAATGACAAATGGAGAACTTCAAAGGATCTATGCTACAAGGAAGAGAGCCCTTTGAAAGCTCAGGCAAACTCTCTGGCTATGGATTTGGAACAGAGGAATATTTTGGTTTCAAATTTGTTCGACCAACCAAGATGGGGAAGGAACACAAAAGGTAACTTTAACCTCAAAGAAGCCAAGCATATAGACACATGGTGTACTTATTAGTACCCAAATGAGGCCTGGAAGAACCTTTGACAGGACCAACATTGGATGAAAATAAAGATCTTCATATGTTTGGTTCAATAAAAGAAAATTATATCTTGGGATAATCTTGTACAGAAAGGTTTTTTCGGCCCATAAAAATGCTATCTGTGTGGTACATAGGAGGAGATGATGGAATACCTACTCAACCTTTGTCCTTTCACCTCTCCCCTGTGCGATTGGGTGGCCTCAGTTTTTAGATAAACTGACAGGGATGGCCTCAACATTTCTAACACTCTGAGTATGTGGAGAAGAAACTTCTCAAGCAATGAGCTCATAAACAACTCTTGGACTTTGGTTCCAAGCTTCCTAATCTGAAATGTTTGGAAAGAAAGAAATGGCAGGATTTTCAAAAGCAAAACTGAATCAACCCAAAATATTATTGCACAGATTTTAAGACAGCTCATATAAATTGTTTGTGCCATGTTAGGGGGGCCTACTAAGGTGTCGACTCGAGCCCAAGACAACAACGTAATGTTGTGATTGAGTCTCCAGTCGCTTGTTCCCCAGACCACACACAAGGATGTTAGATAGATAAATGTTGGTAAAGTTTTTGGCAACCTCCACCACATGGTTTCTTGAAAATCAACATAGATGGAGCCTCTAAAGGTAACCCAGGGATGGTTGGATTTGGTAGAGTTATCAAAGATGAGCAGGGGTGTATAAAGGACATCTTTCATAGTCATTTGGGAATAGCCACAAACAATATGGCAGAGCTCCATTGCCTTAGAGAAGTGCCTGGAAATACTGATTGAGGAAAATTCTCATAATGCCATTATTGAAGCTGACTCGAAATTAGTTATTAAAGCGGCCAAGCAGCTCTACAACAGAAAAGCACCTAAAAAAATTTCCACACAGTGGTGACTTTTGCAAGTATTTCAACGCATACATTCCCACCTACAAACCTTGAGACCAGCCAGATTTATACATGTGCATAGAAAAGTAAATATTCTATCTAATCGTTTGGTGAATGAAGGAGTGGTATGCAAAGACAGTTTCAAAAGATATGAGTGGGATTCAACACCCTTGGGAAAATTGCGAGAGGATTGTCAAGATAGGCAGACAAAGACATGGAAGAACTCCACACCACTAGGACTGAACACGAAGGAAGACCAGAGGAAAATGGAGAAAGTGGAAGTGTAAGCCTTTCATAGGTGAAGAGAGAAGAAATGGTGCAAAAAAGAGCTCCCAATAGGAGACAAGCTCTAGATAAACAATAGGCACCTTTACCAAGCGCTGATCATGGATCACAACTACCTGTGCAATCGAATGGCTATCGGGTGGAAAAGTCAGCAGAGGATAACCGCCTTTTCAGACCCAATTCTTTATAGATTGATGGTTTATATTCATTTTTCAGTCTGATTATAAGATTAAAGGATGTGTAACTTTCCACTCCTATATCATGGAGAAGCGTTAGATCTTCAGGGGCCAGATCGTATGGGTATCAAGCTCAAAAAGTGCTCATAACTTTAGTGTCAAGCTAGACCCAAAATTTTATTAAACTTTGGCTCTCTCTCATTTTTTCGAGTCCGTGTTCCGATTAAGAGGGATGTATGTTATCTTTATGATAGTTTTATGACCGTCATATTTCACAAAATCCTAGATAGGTTTTTGTAAGCTTCCCATTGAGGGTTTCACGTCATCTAAGTTTGTTATAGCTAGTTAACTATAAAAAGTCGTGTTAGCCTATTCTGATCCTTATTATGTAAGGCTTTGTAAATTATGTAATCTATCTTGTGGTTAATAGAAAGTCCAACTCATTTTTTCCCTTGGAAAAAAGTCATAATTTCTATTAATATATAAGAAATTACATTTTGTAGGTGCTTGAGCATATGCATGTGGAGGCAAGTTTCCTATCAAGTTCAAAAGAAACAAAAAATATCCAGATATGTATTCTCCACGTATGGAGTCTTGATATCAATTCATCTGATTCCTGTGCCTGTTCTCTGAAAAGAGAAACTGTATCAAAATTATTTCTATCTCTTCTTAGAGAGAGAAATTAAACATCAAAATTGGTACCATACGTCTTAATCAATAGTTCAAGTGCAGTAAAATAGAAAAGCATAATATATACAAGTGTTTATGCAAAAATAAATGGGCCTATAGCCCATGTTCTTAGAGATCAACGAAAGGTCTATGGTAATGTTGGTAGAATGTCCCATTGATCTCTTCCTAAATCAACAAGTCATCGCTTTGTCTAACCACTGCCTCTTTGGATAGGAAATCTACCCTCGAATTGTGCTCCCTGTAAATGTGATGACAGGTAAATGGGTCAGAAGTAGAGATCAATCTGTGTGCCTCATCCAATATACACCTCAATGAATATGCATTGCAATGTGATGCTCTATTTAACCAATTGCATACAATTTTGGAATCCCCAAAGAGTTGTAGATGTCTGCAATGCTTTTCTAATGCAAAATGAATGAGGTTTTTTGCAGTGCATAATTCAACATAATTGTTTGTTCCCTTCCCTAATCTCATTTGTATTTTGAAGTAATGTGATTCATTTAGGTATAGTATGGCTCCTCCAGGACAACCTGCCTCCTGAGCGGATCCATCAAAGCATGCCCAGGGCTTGGTCTTGTTAATGTTTTCAGGCTTGATTATTCGAGGAGGGGGATTGGAATCCTCCTCGGATAGGAGGTCAAAGTCCGCAGTGACTCTGATCATAATAGCAGTCTAGTGTGGGATCATTAAATTAAATATAGACTGATTCCTAGAGATCCACAATGACCAGAACATACGTAGTGGCATATTTCTAGCTTTTCCATTATGGTTTTCACACCATAGACTCCAAGCGTCCACTATGTTCCCACCTTGCCAGTTTTTTAATGAAGGATAGTGTGCAATGATGTAGTTCCATTGATCCTTGATGATGGGGCGATTTAGGAAGAGGTGTTCAGTACGCTTCTCATCATTTCGGTAGAGATGACACCAATATGGACCATGGGAAGTTCTCTTCATCAAATTGAGACTAGTAGGAATCTTGTCAAACAATATATTCCACATAAGTAGTCAGGCTCGGGTAACAGCTTTAAGTTTCTAGAGAGATTTCCAAGTAGGGTTGATATGCTGGGGTTTGTAAGGTTCCATCAACTTGAGATATCCATCCTCTGGAGAGTATGTACCGTGCTTTGTAAACGCCCAGAAAATCTCATCTAGTCCTTCAGTAAGACGAATATGTGCCTGAGTAATGGCCTCTGTGTAGGCATACCATTCCTACTGCCATTGATCAGGTAGGTCCAAATCTTGTGCTGATTTCTAGGCTTGTTGTAGTATGGATGAGTTTATTTTGTCTTTGATATGTCCAATATGGGTGATATCCCTATTGTGAAGGTGTTGTATCAACTCCGCAAGTAATCTGTGCGCATTGCCATAACCAATCGATGGGTTTGTGCCTATGAGGACTGCATTTCCTTCCTTGATTCTCCATGTTAAACCTTCCTAGATGAGATGAATAGAGTTGATTACCGCCTTCCAAATGTTTGATATGTTGTTGTTAACCTCGTGCTGTTGTTTGAATCAGTCCATCATATCCACAGACCAGATGTATTTTGCATGTGCAACCCGGGTCCAAAGACTATTTGTAGAAATGAGTTGCTAGCAGAGCTTTGCCGCCAGTGCTTTAGAGAATAAGTTGAGTCTTTTATTCCCCAACTACCCCATTTCTTGGGTTTGGAAATCGAGTCCCATTTAACCCATGCAAAAAATCTACTAGGTTGCTTACCTTTCCAAAGAAACCTGCAGCATAAGTTTTGTAGTCTATTCAATATTTCTCTCGGGATCCAAGCTAGTGTCATCCAAAATACAAGAGTAGCTTCTATCCTAGCCTTAATGAGAACTAGCCTTCCTGCACGAGAGAGATATCTATTATACCAGGAACTAAGACGTTTCTCCAATTTAGCAATAAGCCAGGTCCAGTCTGCGATCTTGTATCCATATGGTTTGAGCCTTAATCCCAAATATTTCAATCCATCCTCTAACTTATATAATGTGAAGGGGAAATGTTGTGTAGTAAACACGATCTCATTCTGAGTGCATAAAAAGGCTGATAGTGTAGACTTGTTGTCATTAATAATCATCCTCGTTGCCTGCTGAAAGAGATTGAAAATATTCTGAAGGGTTGTAGTATCCCCAATACTACTGTTTAAGAAAATGAGTATGTCATCAATGAATAAGAGATGAGTAAGAATGCAATGCTCTGTGATCTTGATACCAACCATGTCACCCCTGCTTCGTGCCAATTTGATAGCTCTACTTAAGCCTTCCATGATTAGCAAGAAAAGTAGAGGGGAGAGTGGGCATCCTTGCCTGAGTCCTCTCTTTGATAAGAAAAAAGGGGTGGCTGCTCCATTTAATAGTACACTATAAGAAACATCCGTTATGTAGCACTTATCCATTTGATAAAATAATAAGGAAATCCAAGATGAGTCAGTAGCAGCTTGATGTAGAGCCAACTTGTTCTGTCAAAAGCCTTAGATAGATCCACTTTCAATATCATGCCTTTCAATTTTGTCATCTATACCGAGTGGAGGAGTTCTTGGGCCGTGGCTATGGCCTCATGTATCTTTTTGTGCTATAGGAAAGCAAATTTTTCTGAGGAAATATGATTAGATAGAATAGGCTTGAGGCGGTTTGCGATGATCTTGGCAATGATCTTGTATAGGCAGTTGCAGAGGGATATGGGGCGGAAGTCATTAAAAGAGGTGGGATGGTCATATTTTGGGATGAGGGCTATAAAAGTGGATTTGATGGCCGAGGATAGCCTACCTATCATTCTGCAATCCTCCACAACTTTGAGCAAGTCATCCCCTACGATTTTGAGTAAAGCAATATAGAATTCAATAGACCATCCGTCCAAGCCTGGGATCTTGTCTTTCTTAAACCATTTGATAGTAGCCTCAAGTTCTTCCTTCGACACTTCCTTTGTAAGGTCCTCAAAATGTTCCTGTTCGATGAATCTTGGAAAGTGTTCTATTGTTCGCATGATTTCCAGGATATTAGCAGCCCTCGAGGCCTTGTATATGCTTTTAAAGTGTGTGGTGGCAAGACTAGCCAGATCCCTATGAGATGTGACTGATTGTCCCTACTCATTTTGAAGCTCCCAAATGATGTTTATTTCTTTCCTACCATTGGCAAATTTGTGATAGAACTTAGTATTATCATCTCCTTCAGTGAGCCAAATTTCCTTGCTTTTGAGCCTCCAACTCTCCTCTCTATCCTTTAGTATTTGTGTCCGCTTCTTGATGAGGGAAGAGTAGTGTTCTTTATGTTATTTTGATATGAAAGTGCCCTCCGACGAGTCTTCATGTGTGGCAATGGCCAGCTCTACTTCATGCAGGGTGTTGTCGTCATTCTTCCACTTTTGATGTGCCCAAGTTCTAGACATCCGTTTTAGTGATTTCAGTTTTTGAATAAACCCTTCAGAGTGGTCCTCGTTTTCCCTGATAGGATGGGACTACCAAAAGTCAGTTACCAGTTATATGTATGATGGGTCCTTGAGCCAAGAAGAATTGAATTTAAAAGGGGCTTTTGTCCTTTGATTGATGTCTTCCACCTCCATATATATAGGGTGATGATAAAATATACCTCTTGTCCCAACCCATTTCTTGATGCGTGGATGGGTATTTAACAATGCTTCCTTAATGAGGTATCGATCCAGCCTTCTTGCCAAACGTTTCTCTCCACTTCGGTTGTTTGTCCATGTATGTTGAATCTTAGTAGATGGGATGTCCACCCGTTGATGATCCTCCAACAAGGTGAAGGTCATGTTAGATAAACCATCAACTTGAGCGAGGTGTCCCAAGGATTCATTAAATCCCAATGAGAAATTTAGGTCTCCACCAAGTATGATGTTGTCAGTTTGCAGAAAGTCTGAGTCTAAAAATATTCTCCAAAAATTTGCCCTATCCAAACAAGGTCCATATACATTCATAATATGAAAATCAGTCTCCAAAGTGGAGGTATATATATCTGCACCAATATATCCCCTTCCTCCCCATATATTTATGAGATCAACAATCGTGTTACTGGAACCAATAGCAATGCCCCCTGATCTCCCAGTCGCATCCAGGGCATGAAAATTCCAATTTTTCATCCAAGAATTGAGGAGTGTAATAAGGACTTCATCCAAACATAGGGTTTCTTGTAAGAAAATAATGTCCACCAGTTCTGAAGTGAGGAGTCTTCTGAGCTCTAGTTTTTTAGCAAGGCTAGCAATCCCTCGACAATTAAAAGAAAGGATCTTCATGGAGGATGTGGGAGAGGGACATTCCTTGCTCTACGGGCCTGATCAATAGTTTGTTGTCTCCCAAGGGAAACCTCTTCTCCTACCGTATGCCTGACTCTAGTGAGGTGAGATGGGTGCCCTCTGGAAGGTTTATGCAAGGGAAGGGTAGCTTCCAGATCCAATCCAATCACATCACAGCCTATATCCCTAGATCTGGGTCATAGGGAGTATCTAGGAGATATAGAGGGAGAGGGGAGGGGCAACGAGGGAAGGGATGATGATGTAAGAGATGGATGACAGGGGCCAATAATAGGGGTGGTAGGGGAAGGGAGCAATGTAGGGGGGAGGAGAGAGCTCGTCCCAGGGGACCCGGAGACAATTGCTCCAAAGAGGAAGTGCAGAAGGAGTAAGATGAAGATATATGGGGATAGGATGCAGTAATATTAATGTGGGATGCAAAAGCAGAAAAAATACCAGATGAAAGGGTAAAGAGTGAGCAACATGAAGAGGACATACCCGGTGGAGTGACATCCTCCTTGGCCGGACTGGTACTCGTTGGTGGAGGAGGGGATGGAGGATTTGTAGTTGCGGTCCTCTTGTCAGTGCCTGAATTAATAGTAGCCCCGAGAGTGTCTTCAATAGCCATTTGTTCTTCTCCAATTTGTCTTCCTTTTCAAGCTAAATAGGAATGTCTCTGGTCAGTTTTGCTTTTGTGTTTTGTGCTGATATCTTGTTTTTCTGATTGAGAGGGAAATCTTTAAATAAATGGCCAACCTTATGGCATCTCTTCCAGCGATATGGTATGCCCTCATAGTCAATCATCTATTTGTGGGATGTATTCCTCCACTGTATAGTGATCTGCTCCTGAGTTCCTCCCCTAGTATCCAAATTGATCAGAATTCAAGCATATGCCATCATGCTAGTGGTCTGGTAGGATTTGTCATATTCCATATAGGTGCCAATGGAGTTACCAATCTGCCTAAAGATATCCTCAGACCAATATTGCAGTGGTAGAATGAGGAGTCAAATCCATACCAGTCCTATGCCTATTTGCTCAGTCTCCGGGTCAAATAGAGGTGTCCATCATTTCAATAGAATAGGGTCGTGTTCAAAATGCCAATATGAAGACAAAACCCAATTGGTATGGTCTACTCGAGCGAATCTCATAGAAAACCATCCCCTCACGAAAGCCTGAACAAAAGGGATGTCCACTAGATGGTGTCCCCAAACCTTAGATGCCCAGTTCTTTAGTCGAGTAGCCGTGTAACTCCTGCCTCTGATACGGCCCACCAAAACCTTGTCTGCAAGATCCATAGTATCTCCCCACTATATGTCTTCTTCCAGCTTGAGTATGATGTCGTCTTCCTTGGATTTGTGGCACATATATTTCCTTTTGGGCACCGAATGATGAGACTGAATCAAAACCCTCTCCAAATTAGGGCCCAAGGAGTCAGGGGTAGGGTTATGGTTAGTCAAGGTAGGGTTAGGGCTCCTAGTAGTGGAAGGTATGGATCCAACAAGTGGAGGAACGGTGGTGAAACTGCCCAAGAGTGGAGCAATGGCGATCAGGTGAAACTGGTCGGCAGTCGGGGGTTCAAAACTGGAGGATGCATCTTGTGGGTCAATCTGTTGGGACAACACCCTAGATACGAGAGGGTCCAGTACGGGGTTAGGGTTTATATAGGCTTAGACGAAACCTAGGGTAGTCGGGGAGGACGACGGTGTAGAGAGAGAAGGCCAAGTGGGGGGCTCATCCACGAGAACAACAGCGTGAGGCTACAATGATTCAGCATAAGAAAATGTTTCAAAATTTCCCGAGAAGCCTGAGTTGAACATACCTATAGATGCGGAGTACATGGTTTTCCAAGTGGAGACACCTTCCAACAGATTCTTCGAATAATCAATGGCATCGAAGTCACCCATGTTGACAGCTGCACCCAGAAATGGAGGAAGCCTTAAAAATGTTGGCTAACGAAAGTCGCAAAACGGTAACGGGCAACTTGAGATAATGACAGGAGAGCAGTAACAATCAGGCAAGGTAAGAAACAGAAGGTAAAAACAAGCTGCAGGTAAACCCTTTAACCCCCGACAGGTTGACAGGAGAAAAAAAAAAGTGGGAACCGTAGATGTTTAAGTGTGCAGCTAGGATGAAGTTAAGGCTTAACCAAACTAGCTCAAAGGGTAATCTGCAAAGTCGAGCAGTACTCTGAACCTCATCCAAACCTTTCGATGAAAACTAACAGCAAATGCCCCATCGCTCCAAGTTTCCTGACACATACCATGAAGAAGTACCTACTTTATGTCTATTGTTTTGGAAAAAAATCCCTCTCTTATTTGAGAAAAAAAAAATTATTAATTTTTATTACTTATTTATTAAATTATAATAAATTTGTTATCTAAATATAAAATTATATTTTTATTTAAAATTAACTTATCCAAACTTACAAAATAAAGGTGCAAGAACCTGAGGTTTTAACATGCATGAATTTTGAAATCTGAATAATTTTTGATGTGAAGCAACATAGTATATAATCATCCATAATATGATATTTGATATATATTTTGATTTTATTTATTAAAGAATATTAACCATATATATTTTTAAGATTCTATTTGTAATAGAAAATAAAAGTACTTAATATGGTTTATAAAATATTCTAAATTTATAAATATCCTTTTATTAATTAATAAACAAAATTATTTTATATAATATTTTTTTTAATTAATAATATAAATTAAATCTATAATAGTAATTGTAATTATTATGATATGATTTCTATCATTATTTTATTACACCCTCTCATATTTTATTAATAATTCTCAATTGAAGTTTCAAATAATAAAAGAAATAACAAAACCAACCCATAGTATGACAAAGATTGTAAAAATGCGAGGAGAGAAATTAAGGAAGTTGTTGATGAATCTCCTAAAATGGACAAGATAAAAATATACAAAGCCATAACTAAAAGGAAAAAGAGGCAACACATTTGTCAAAGACAGGAGAATCTCTTACACCTCTCTAAGGTAGCTCCTAAGAAATTTTGGAGGTAGATTCTAACAAGGAAGACTAAAGATAATAATAAATTGCTCTTCACGATTGGAATTCCTATCTTAAAAAGCTTTATGAATCTTCAAATATCATGGATAACTTGGAAATCCTGCCCACAACGAAAGAAGTCTTCTCTTTAGAAGACATTAAGTTTGGGGTTAATCATCTCACCAATGGAAAACCCAAGGACATTAAATGTTACCAGGTGGAAATCTTAAAAATTGGAGGTCCTGTCCTCATCCCCCACATCCACAAGCTTTTCAATCAAGCTGTCAAGCAGGGGTTCCCTAATCCTTGGACTGAGAGCCTCATTATCCCTATTTTTAAAAGTGGGGATACAAATAACCCCTCTAATTATCAGACAATTATGACCATCCGTCTCTTAGCCTAGTTATATGGTAGTATTTTGGAAAAGAAGTTAAGAATTTGGCTTGAAAGTGAAGGTAAGTAGGCTAATTGCCAAGCATGTTTCAAAAGGCATCACTCAACAATAGACCAGCTCATTAGGCTTAGGATCATTGTGGAGGAATGTCGTAATGATAAATCCAATTTCTTTTGTTGCTTTGTGGACCTTAGAAAGGCTTTTGATATGGTTCCTAGATGCAACCTTTGGAATAGATTAGAAGAGCTAAAGGTTCCTCTTGAGTTGAGAGCTATCGCTATAAGGTTATATGAGAATGTAATTGCCAAGCTTAAGAGCAATGAGGGGTGGTTGAAATATATTAAGTGTAATATTGGAGTTAAGCAAGGTTGCCCCCTCTCCCCTACCCTATTTGGCATTTACATCGACAAGCTCGACGACTATTTAGAGGAAACAGGATGTGTTGGCATGATCTTAGCTGGGATTGTCATCAACCTTCTTCTCTATGCTAACGATATTGTTCTTCTCGCAAGGTGACCATATTATCTTGATAAGCAGCTCAGGCTTCTTAAGGATTTCTGCTCCACCATGCGTATGACTATTAACACTAATAAAACAAAAGTTATGATTATCAAATCCAAGAAGGACACTTACGCTAATTTTATGTATGACAATAATAACGTCGAGGAAGTGTCTTCTTACAAGTACCTAGGAATTGATATTCATCACAAGCTCAACTGCAACTATAGCATTGACAAAAGGATTAATGGGGGGTGGAAAGCTTATTTTGGTCTTGAAAATAATTGTAGAACGACAAGCCTCATAACATGGGATAAAAAGAAGTTCCTCTTTGAAACTTTAGTCACTCCTGTTATCTTATACGGATGTGAGGTTTGGGGTTGCAACATCTCTAGAGAATCCTCGAGAAAGATTGAACAAATCCAGAAGTGTTTTATAACGTATAACTTGAAAATTAAAAGTAATACACCCTATCCTATTCTCCTTATGTTGGGTCCCTATAATACTAGTGATTACCCCATTACTATTGTAGTTATACCCCATATTAATATTTTTGTAACCCTATTGCCCCCATATTGTTATTACTGTACCCCATAGAATCCCTCTATTGTTATTTTTGTGGCTTTATATTATTATTGTTAGGTTAGCTGGTTTATATTGTGACTCCTTAGACTCCTATATATAAAAAGGAGGTTTTGTCATTTGAATCATCCAAGAATTGTTCATGTATGTAATGAAAAGGAGGTTTCCCCCTCGAAGAGGCTGAATTCTAAGGCGTTGATCTATCTTTTCAATCTTTTCTTGAGCTGGTTTCATAACATTTGGTATAAAAGCTTTGGATTCTAGGGTTTCGCTGCTCCAAACAGGTCATTGTGGCATTTTCGCTATAACCTTTTTCCTGTGACGTTTTAGAAGTCGCAAAACAAACCCATTTGATAAGAAATCGCGCTGAACCTTGGGTCCGAATTTCAGAACTTTTCACGTGATATTTGCGGAGATATGATCTGAGGAACTGGGTCTTTTTGCAGACTCCTGAATTACATTCCAAACAGGTGACCTGGGGAAAATCGTCATAACTTTCTCTCTGGGGATCAGATTGAAATTTCAAAAGAAGGTGGAGAAATAGGAAAAACTGTAGTTTCTTGTATGCATTTTTCAGATCCAAAGGTTGAAACAGTGACTCGTGGCACGTCGTACAATTTCGCTCTACTGAACTAGTCTATAATCAAGTCACTGTGGGAGATTTCTCATAACTCTTCCTTGGAGAAACCAATTTGGGTCAGACTTGTGGCATTGGAAATAGGCCACAAAGGGCTACTACAGATCACAAATTCAGAACTAGATGATCGGAAAGTACAGAGATACATCAGAGGCAATATCAAGCTCCTGCAAAGTGAAAAAAGGTGTGTCGATTTTCTTAAATTTTTTCTTAAGCTTGGTTTGAAAATTTATTTTGAAGGAATTCAAAGGGCATAATAGAGCATTGTTATTGGTAACTGATGCCCCAAGGAAAGAAAATGCAAATGCCTAGTAAGGAGCCTGGAAGCTCTAGCATGACTCATGAAGAAGAAGAAGAAATGATATATGATATATCAAAATTACAAGAACAAGTGCAACAAGTGTCACTTGCGCAAAAAGCAACAGAATCTAAGATGGATGGTTTAAGGAAAGATGTAGAAGCTAAGATGGATGGTTTAAAGAAAGGTGTAGAAGCTAAAATTGATGGCATGGATGATAGGATGGAAGAATTGAAGATAAATATGAATAACTTGCTACAAGAAATGGTCAATAAGGGTGAAAGGGTACTAAAGGAAACTCATGATGAGAACAAAAGAAATGTTAATCATGATTCCATAGAATCTAATGTTGGATCGAAGACTCACCATATTCCAAAAATCTAGATGAGGAAGTTTGATGGCAAGGATCCTTCCACATGGATATTACAGATGGAGTAGTTCTTCGATCTCAATAATGTGCAAAACACACAAAAGGTACGTATGGCAACTTTATATTTGGAACCAAATCAGTTTGTATGGTATCAATGGCTTTGCTCTCGTAAACAATTTATCACTTGGGCAATTTTTACCGAAGAATTGATGGCACATTATGAGGATACAAAAAGCAACACTTTGTTTAGCCAATTGATAAGTCTCAAACAAAAAGGTCCAATAATGGAGCACATTGAGGAGTTCCAAAAATTGAACATAAGGGTAAAAGATATTCCAGAGGAGCATAGGATTGATGTTTTCATATGGTCTTTAAAGGATAATATCCAACATGATGTTTGCCTTTGGGAACCTGATTCATTAGAGAAGGCATTCAGGTTACCAAGAAAAATTGAAAGCAAAATTATGGCAACTAGGAAGCATACCACTCACAACTATAAAGACGTAAGTGTTGTTGACCCTAGTCTTCCACAACCTATAAGGTTGACACCACAACAATTGGAAGAAAAAAGAGCAAAAGGGATTTGTTAGAGTTGTGATAACAAATATACGAAAGGTCACAAGCGTGCTGAGAAGAAATTATTCTACATAGATTGTGAAGAGGAAGAAGAAAAGGAGCAAGAAAGGTCGAAAGAAGAAGATATACTCCAGGAAAAAAGCCTAGATGAAGAAGAAATAAATCCGACCATATCTTGTAATGCATTGGCAGGAATTACCACTCCTCAAACTATCAAGA
>APFE031449650.1:66583-150300 GCA_000404065.3 Pinus taeda | reverse complement strand
ATTCCAATGGGAGGTTCTGATGTTGTATTAGGAGTCCAATGGCTACAACCCTTGGGTACAATAGCTTTTAATTTTCAAGAATTTTTCATGAAATTTTATGTGGAAGACAAGGAAGTTGTATTAAGGGGTATTGCAGGGAAACTGGGAAAGATAATCAGCTCTAATGGTATGACAAAGCTTCTAAAAAAGGAACAAAAAGGTGTAATTGCACATTTATGTTCGCTAGATGTTTCCACATTGGAATCATCTATTTCTCCAGATCTCCAAATAGTCTTGGACAATCATTCCAAGGTATTTGAGACTCCTAAAGGTCTCCCACCTATTCGTGATCATAATCATGCTATTCATCTGATTCCAGGAAGTGTTCCTCCAAACATCAGGCCGTACAGATATCCTTATGCCCAAAAGAGTGAAATTGAACGTATGGTTGCAGAAATGCTAGAGGCTGGTACAATTCAACCGAGTCAAAGTTCTTTCTCTGCTCCAGTAGTATTGGTGCACAAGAAGGATGGATCATGGCGCATGTGTCCGGATTATAGGGAGCTCAACAAGCTCACTATAAAAGATAAGTTTCCCATTCCTGTCATTGATGAATTACTGGATGAATTGCATGGATCAATTTACTTCACCAAGTTGGATCTTCATTCAGGATGTCATCAAATCAGAATGAAGATTGAAGACATTCCGAAAACAACATTTAGAACTCATGAGAGTCATTATGAATTTTTGGTCATGCCTTTTTGGCCTTACCAATGCACCTTCAACATTTCAAGGTTTGATGAATTCAATTTTCAAACCATTCCTTAGAAAATTTGTGTTAGTATTTTTTGATGATACTAATCTATAGCAAGTCTTGGAAGGATCATGTTGAACATGTTGACAGGGTGCTACAACTATTGGAGGAGAAACAATTATATGCAAAAAGATCCAAATGTTTCTTTTGAGTCTAGGAGGTGGAATATTTGGGTCATATTGTATCTCATGAAGGAGTTAAGGTAGACCCTAGCAAAATTAAAGCCATTAAGGAATGGGAAATTCCCACATCCATAAAGCATCTGCGAGGATTTCTTGGGTTGACAGGGTATTATCGCAAGTTTGTTAAGAATTATGGGAGAATAGCAGCACCTCTAACAACATTATTGAAGAAAGATGCATTTTCATGGACTCCGGAAGCAACAAAGGCCTTGGAACATCTTAAAGAGGCAATGTGCCAAGCACCGGTCTTAGCTACACCGGACTTCACAAAAACCTTTATTGTGGAATGTGATGCTTCAGGAAATGGAATTGGTGCTGTTCTAATGCAAGATGAAAGACCCATTGCTTTTAAAAGTCGTCCAATCAAGGGAACGTTTTTACACAAAGCTATTTATGAGAAGGAAATGTTGGCAATACTCCATGCACTTAAGAAATGGCGACCCTACCTAATGGGAAGACACTTCAAGGTAAAAACGGATCATGATAGCCTTAAATACTTTTTAGAACAAAGATGATCCTCTGAAGAGCAACAAAAGTGGGTCACAAAGATGTTGGGTTATGACTTTTGAAATCATCTACAAAAAAGGGAAGCAAAATGTGGTGGCAGATGCACTCTCAAGAAAGGATGAGGATGTGGAAGCATTGTTGTGTGCCATTTCTATTATCCAACCAGATTGGATAAATGAAGCAAGGGAGGGATGGATGAATGACGAAGAACTGTGGGCACTTATTCGAAATCTACAACAAGATTCCAGTACGTCTGATACATTTAGCTGGAAAAATGATTCGTTATGGTACAAAGATCTCTTATACCTTTGTAAGAATTCCCAGCTAAAACCAAAGATTCTTATGGATTTGCACACTTCTCCCTTAGGAGGGCACTCAGGATTTTTAAAAACTTACCACAGGGTTAAGAAAGAATTTTTTGGGATGGCCTTAAATCAGATATTCAAAAGTTTGTGGCGGAATGTTTGGTTTGCCAACAAAATAAAGTTGAAACAATTAAGACACCGGGTCTATTACAACCTTTATCCATTCCAAGCCAACGTTGGGAGGAGGGTTCAATGGATTTTATCACAGGTTTACCCAAGTCTGAGGGAAAGAGTGTCATCATGGTGGTAGTTGACAGACTTACCAAGTATGCACACTTTTGTGCATTATCACATCCATTTAAAGCCAGTACAATTTCTACTGCATTTATGGAAACAATTCAGAAGCTACATGGAAACCCAAAGATTATTGTAAGTGACAGAGATCCCATTTTCACTGGAAATTTTTGGACAGAATTATTTTCTTGTCTTGGTACTCAGTTAGCTCATAGCTCATCTTATCATCCTCAATCTGATGGGAAAACTGAGATAGTAACAAATGTTTGGAAGGTTATCTTCGTTGCTTTGTATTTGATAAACAGACACAATGGGTCAAATGGTTGCCTCTGGCTGAATGGTGGTATAACACTTCTTTCCATATAGCAACAAAAATGACCCCATTTATGGCACTTTATTGGTATCAACCACCATCCATCACATCATTTTTAAGAGAAAATTCTAAGGTTCAGGCAGTGGAACATCACATCGAACATCAACAACAAGTCCTCCAACTCTTAAAGGATAACATCGTGTTGGCACAGAATAGAATGAAACAACAGGCAGATCAACATCGCAGTGAAAGAAGTTTTGATGTAGGTGATTGGGTATTCCTACGGCTACAACCATATAAGCAAATGTCCCTCAAGCAAGCTAAGAAGGATAATAAATTATCACCAAAGTATTATGGTCCGTACAAGGTGTTGCAAAAGATTGGTACTATGGCATACAAATTGGAGCTTCCTGCAGCTTCTCGATTGCACCCAGTTTTCCATGTTTCATGTTTAAAGAAGGTTATAGGCAACAAGCTCCCAGTTCAAACAATATTGCCAGAACTTGACGAGGAAGGAAAAATTATATTGGAACCGGAAGCAGTCACAGAAACAAGAACTCGACAGCTACGGAATCGATCAATTTCGGAGTATCTCATCAAGTGGAAGAACTTATCTGCTGAAGATTCCACATGGGAGGATGAGAATTTTATGCAGAAGTATCCAGAACTACTCAAGCGTTGAGGACAACACTTTTTTGAAGGCGAGGGGCATGTGGGTCCCTATAATACTAGTGATTACCCCATTACTATTGTAGTTATACCACTTATTAATATTGTTGTGCCCCTATTGCCCCCATATTGTTATTACTGTGCCCCATAGAATCCCTCTATTGTTATTTTTGTGGCTTTATATTATTATTGTTAGGTCGGCTGTTTTATATTGTGACTCCTTAGACTCCTATATATAGAAACAAGGTTTTGTCATTTGAATCATCCAAGAATTGTTCATTTATGTAATGTAAAGGAGGTTGCCCCCTCGAAGAAGCTGAATTCTAAGGCGTTGATCTATCTTTTCTATCTTTTCTTGAGCTGGTTTCATAACATAAGCCTAAATGATATTGAATCAAGATATGCTGATATCATGTTTTACCTAAGGAATGGATATGCTCGTTCACATTTGAATCATACAAAGCAAAGAGCCCTGAGATTAAAAGCTAAGCAATATCAAATTGTAAATGATGTACTCTTTATGATGAATTATGATTCTGTTCTTCTTAGATGCCTTGAGAAATATGAAGCTGAAAAAGTATTGCAAGATCTTCATGATGGACCAGCAGGTGGACATTACAGAGGAGATGCAATAGCACACAAAATCTTGCGCGCAGGCTACTACTGGCCAACATTATTTAAGGATGCACACAACTATGTAAGAAGATGTCAGATTTGTTAAACTGTTGTTGGAATATAGAGGAAACCATCATTGTCATTGCAATCGGTCAACATCGATCAACCATTTGAGTAATGGGGATTAGGTATAATAGGTGAGATCATTCCACACTCTTCTAAACAACATAAGTACATCCTTACAACTACTGATTACTTTACTAAGTGGGTAGAAGTAGTTACTCTCAAGACAACCAACTCTGAAAATATCATCAATTTTATAGATCAATTCATAATTACTAGGTTTGGCTTACCTTCCACTCTAATGTTTGATAATGCATCATATTTTTTTGGTAATGCTATGACTGAATTTGCGCTCAAAAGAGTCTTTAAACTTAAGTGTTCTACCAATTCTTACCCACAAGGGAATGGGTTGGCCGAATCAACAAATAAAAACTTGATCAGAATCATTAACATACTATTGAACGAAGTCATAGAAATTGGCACAAGTCTTTAATGTATACTCTTTGGGTAGATTGAATAACTCAAAAAGCTTCTATTGGCACTTCTCCCTTTAATTTAGTTTATGGGAAAGAAGTGGTTTTCCAACACACCTAGCTATTCCTTCTTTAGACTTAATTCAGTTCATCGAAGAAACTCCTTCTTCATCCTTGCAACTAAGGCAATTACAGATTCTTAAGCTAGAGAGGAATAAGAACAGGCCAAAATTACCCATGCACATCATCAAGCATTAATAAAGGCTTCTTTTATTAAAACTTGGTATCTGGAAAAGATTTTCAGCTTGGATATTTAGTATTGAAACGGGATAAAGCTCATGAAGAGAAAGGCAAGCATACTAAATTCCAATGGATGTGGCTTGGACCATTCAAAATTATTGAAATCATAGGTCCATCGACTTTCATGTTACAAGACTTAGCAAGGAAAAGAGAGTCTTTACCTGTTAATGGACAAATCCTTAAAAAATACTTTCCATAGAAGATGACCTCTTTTATTTTCTATAAATTATTATTTTTAGTTTATTTTTTCCCCCTTTGATAATAAAACGGGTCGAAAATGTTTACCTTTGGTTTCCATGAAAAATATTAGTGTTTCTTGTCAAATTTGTTTTTTCGCTTGTATAAATAGAAGTGATTAGGAAAATTAATCTTTATTTTTTTTAAATATGGTCAAGCATTATAATTTTGTAGATTTTACTTGTTCTTTTGTTTCAACTTTAGAAGTTCTGATTAAAAACAACCTCTAGTAGGAGTTTGCTTCATATCAGTCATGAAAAGCATCAATAACAAGACAAAGAGTCTCTATAGAAAAGCTACTTTTAAAACTCTACAATTGTCGTCTAGAAGAACTCTTAAGGAGCCAATGACTTCCTCCCCACTTTAGGAAATTGCAAGTTCAAAGAATAATCCAGTTATGCATTATAAACTTAAAGAATAAGAGGTCTCATCAAGAGTCAACTTATCATGATCATAAAGATTATAACTAGCTGACATTGCCAAACTACATACCAAAACAGGGCAATGACTCAAGATTGTTTCAATCAAAATAAAAGGGGTCTCATCACGAGCCAGTTTGCTCAGTTAGTTATAAATCAAGTGAATGGAATTGTCAGAATTGGCCACCAAACCAAGACATTGCTCTTTAAGAATTAAAAGAAAAGAAAAAAACAATAAGTGTAAATGAGGATTTATCCTAGAAAAATGCATACTTCTTAAGTAGGATACTAGATCATTGTTGGGTAATAGGTAACCTTGCCGAGGCTATGAACGTCTATTGGCAGCAGAGGCTATACCTATGACAAATGAGTACACCTAAAACTGATCTACATAGATGTCTTTGTTTTTATCTTTATAAACCAAGTAATGGTTGATGTAAGTGCAATGACTAGCTTTGGGAAGAAGATGATCAGAATTAGTATAGATGGAACAAGATGTTGTTGTTAACAAATAGAATTTTGTACCTTATATTTCTACAATAAAGTTTTATTTTCCAAATCCATTTCTATTTTAGAAGTTTTAGAAAATTCAAAAAACTATCAGAGATAACTGGTTCTTTCAAGTGAATCACCAATTGTTGTGACCATCAACAACTCCCCCTTTTTATTAGTGTTAGCAATAACATTAGTAAATGGGGACCCTTCTAATCAAAACTTAGCACTTAATATTGTATTTTTGCTTTCAATAAAACATGATATCAAAGAAAAACTCCCAACAATATGAATTCCTACCTTTTCAAGCTTCATGCGCATGAAAAAACATTATAATTGTTAAGCCTCCTTATGAAAAGTGCTATACAACCACAAAGCTAGGAAAATACTTGAAAGTAGAATGTCTTGAGTACTAAGAAAAACTTTAATAAAACCAATCTTTAATGATAAGCATCGCATTGCAAAAGGGTAACGGTGGGCATCCTTTACTAAGGAACTCTTTGAAATGTGAAAAAGCGAGAATGCGAGAATGTGAGATTGCAAGCCTTTCAAACTTATCGCATATCATAGATTCCATTGACCGCAGTGCCACTTAATAGTGAAATGCCCAGATATTGCGAAATGGGATAATGCTCTTTCAAATTGCATCTCACAGCCGCATGATGAAACAAATGATTGTTAAAGATAATAGGTTTTGTGATATCGCGATCTACAATATTGCGAAGCAAATCACAAAATTGCTTTATCGCAAATCTAAGGGCTCAGAGTTCAATGATAGTATTTTCCATCATTCTATGCAAGAGTTATGAGCATTAATGTTAACTTAATGGTCCATTGATGGTATTTATTAAAAACGAATTAGATCTGGTTTAAAGTATTATTTCACGTAAGGTGATAGCTTTGATATGATTTTAAAAAATTAAAAGCTTTCCCATCACCTTATTGTTGTTCATTATTCACCATCATCCTTAGTGTATCTTTGTTCTCTGCTTAATATTTTCAGGAGCAGTATGCAGAACAACACGCAAAACATAATGGGAAAGAAAGGCAAAGCTCCTGCGTCTGAAAAATCAGAGATGACTCCGTTATTTACAGACACCACTTGTACCAGGGAAGCAAGGATATCTACTTGGGAAGGCATGTACCAACTGTTAGAAGAAGAAAACCCAAGAGTTATGGAGTTTAAAGTTACGGAAAATGGACATGGGTCATCCAAAACATCACTAACAAAGCTTGCATGCTTGTTTCTGCACCATATTGCAGCGAGGCCGAAGATACTCCCTTACACGAATATGGTAAAATGGATTATAGACCACGTTGATCTATCCGACATGGGATTCAAGACATGGAACCAGGAGGTTATGAGGTCATTTACCCCATGTAATTTGAGGCATATGTATCACTTACCAGAACCCCAAGCCAGTTATAATAAACAATTTGTGGAAAAACTCGCCAAAGAGAATGAGGATTCGGCAGACTGCACGAACAGTTAGTCTGCAAAGGAAGAACCATTAAAGAAGTGAAAAAATGGTATGTACACCACTGGCTCCCTCGCTTCTTCCTATTTTTTTGCTGCTACAATGTTATGTAGACTATTTGGGAAGTTAGATATAAATAAGTTTTCATCATAATGGTTTCCTTTATTGGATGTGACCACCAATGCCACCATCATGGATTGGGCCCAAATTATCAGATAATTTAGCTTCTGCTATTTTTAATTATCGAACTAAAAGAAGTTTTGCTCAGAGGTTTTATCCTCCATTCTTTTTAGCTGCCTACGTCGTGGATGATATTTGTTTCGTCTCTGATTTTCCCACCATGGTGTGGGAATGGATAGTACAGAACCCTCTACCTATTCAAGTATACCATAAAGAACTATGGTAATCTAATTTCATCCCACATTTCTATAAGATTTGTCATGGAATAATGCTTCCCATTCATAAAATGTTATATAAAGAAAACACCCCAAGATTCTCCCCAGGAGATGAAATTGACATTCTCCCTGTCGGAAGGTAGTTTGGAGTGGAGTTATTCACCTACATTAGGGTATTCGGGAGCATTGCCTCACCTCATGTGCTTCCTTTGTATGTTCCCGAAAAAATTATGACCCGAGAGATAGCTTACCAAACCTATGGTGTTGGGGGAATGAGAAAAGAACTCAAGGACAAGAAGAAGGCCATCTGGCCTCAATTCCCCGTGGTCTACGGGACCTTCGCATTATTTGATTTGGGACACGCTTTTAAACTGGTTGATAATATGCTATGTCTGAAGCTACCAGAGTTCCGAGGGAGGGAGTATGATCCCTTGGATACTGTCAAGAATTTTACAACGATGGTCAAAATAAAAGTGTTTACTAAAGAAGATGATATCTTCGACAATGTCTTTCAACAAAAGAGCTCTCTCAAAGAGATTCTACATATGGTACAAATTTAGTTTGACCAAGAAAAGCTTCAAGAGTTTAACCATTATAGAGAACAGAGGTTGGCAAATGTCCCATTGGAAAAATTGCGCATTGAACCAATAAGGGAGCCCACTCCCAGTGTTAGCATAAGTGGAAGTTCAGGAGAAGAGAAGTCTGAATCAAAGGCTGAGAGGGAATCAGCTGAAAAATCCAATGAGCAATCAAAAAGCGATCATAGCAGAAATGAAGTGTCAATCAAAGATACAACTCAGTCTATAGAAAAGCCTGACCAACAAGTTTTGTCCCAAAAATAGGTTGAGACTCTCGCTCCCCTCGCAAAGCCTACAAGTCCAATTGTAGTAGACCTAGAAAATGAGTGGAAGAATTTTAATGAGTTAATCAACAACGAGGAACATAGTGTAGAGCCATTAATATACCCATGGGATACAACCACAAAAATGATAATAGAAGAGGCTATTAATACTCAAGCGACAAAGCATATTCCTATAACTCCGCCGTCCAAAATTGCGCTGAAAATAGAGGAGATCCCTCCTCTAGATGTATTTTATAGCCCGCAGCATAAGGTTGTTGTCAAGAGATAGAGAAAGAAACGAAAAATAGATATTGTACTTTCTCCAGAGGCTGAACCTTTGGATGTTCTTTGGCAAGACCCGACCACCGATCCAACATAAAATCTCACTAGGCTCTCTCAGATTGTAGGGGCATATGCTTCTGCAACCACTGATAAAGTGTCAGAAGTTCAAACACTATTAAAATAAAAGGAGGATAAGATCTTGTTTTTGGAACAACAACTATAGCAAGCCAATGCCAACCAAGAATCAGAGATACAATTGGCAAAGCTATAATAGGATTTCCAACAAATGCAGTTAGGTTACCAAAACAATTTGGCCAATAAAAAACAATAGCTACAGGCCACAATAGAACTACATAAGGATAACCCTAAAATTAAAGAATTCATCACAAAATCTCTTGCCCTCAATGACCAGCTCTTACAATAGGAAGAAATGCTTTGCCAAAGGATCTCGCAATGGAATTCCCATTACGAAAAAAACGACTACATTACAAATCAAGTCGTAGACTTATGACTTGATTATCATTTAGTTTTTAATAAAGTTTATGACTTTGTGAATTGGCAGAAATCAAAGGAGGGAAAAAGAGAAGAATTGCCCAGGATTGATGAATCCCACAAGGAAATGCTATTTGCAAAATGGAATGCACAACTCAAGAAAGCAGAGAAAGCGATGGAGGAGGCAGCAACAGTAGCAAGCAATGTCATCAACTGCAACAATGAAAATCTGCATACAACAAATTTAATAGCAGAGACCACTCCAGGATTCCTACCAAAGGCATAGCAATTTCAAACTAGGTGGAAGCAAACAGTAGAGGAAAAGGCAGAGTCAATTAAAAAAATAAGAAAGTTAAACTGGGATACTTACTGGTAGTTCTTGGTAAAACCACATAGCTAGTGGATGACTTTGAAATGCCTCATAACCTCTGCCGAGAAGATAGCGCCAACGCTCACTGATTCTCTATTCGCAGGTCAATTGAAGGCTAAATTCGGCCAACCAATGCTCCTGAAGCCCATGCTGGACATTTGCAACTTAAAAGAATAGATACATGATTCAGTATAGATACAGTTTTAGTTTAATTTTAGTTCATTTTTGCCTAAAATGAGGATGGTCGTTTTGAACCTCCTCATCTATTTTTCTAATAACTATTTTTAGTTTTCATTAGAGTAGTATTTAAGCCCCTTTCATGTGTTTAGAGAGGGGTCCAAAAATTTGTCAAAAATAATTCTTTAGAACGTGCACTTCTGCCCCCCACTTAGGAGGTTTTGATAAATGAATGGAACGAGATTTATTTATATCCGAGTTTAATGTCTACTACTGAAATGCACTTTTATACTCTTAGTGGATATTGAATTATTTGAAGATAAATCTATATTTTTGAAGCTCATGAGCAAGACCAATTATCAATGGTACTTTTATCTCTTAATACTTTTTGCTTTTGTGCCAAGTGATATATTAGTTTTAGTTGTTTGTAAATGAAAGCCTGAATGTTCAATTATCATTCTTGCACCTTTTTACAGTGATAACTAATTCTTTTTATGCCAATTGTATGAATGACTTATTATGCGATGTGTTTATCATAATTTTTTTGGCTAATTTCTTATACGAAACAATCATTTTTAATGGATTCCTTTCTCACAGTGATTGCATGATTTTTATTGCCAATCATTGTTGGAAATTATTTTAGATCGCATAAATGAAGTGTTACTCCCGAGATAGTTTAAAATTAGATATTTTCCTTCCTTAGAATAAAATTACATATGTTAGATTAGATTTAGAATAAAGCATTCTCCCCATAAACCTTTTAAAAAGAAAAGCATCATCCCCTTAGTGTACCATCATAAACAAATTGGGAAACTGGCCCCATCACCCCCAGCTAGAGCCACTATTCCAAATAGAAAAGGAGCTACTTTCAAGGTCCAGGCCAGGTGGTTATCCCCCTTGTTGTAGACCCGATTTTCGTGCCTTCAACAAGAGGTTGAAGGCATAACTATGATAGTAGAAAGGGATAAAGTAGGGAGAGATGGTGAAATGAAAACTCTTCTGAAGGAGCAGGACGATGAAAGTAAATATGGTCCTCTTTATAAATCTAACATTGTTTTTTGTGCAAATATTGGGAGGCAAGAAACAACAACAAAATTGAAATTTCTTGAAGCACGGCTAGAAACACCATGTCTTTATGAAGTTAACAAAGAAGTTGCATCAATGAATGGTGAAGAAATCATCATTGATGTTCAGATAGTAGACACCAGAAATAGTGAGAAGGAAAATTCTCCTATCCAGCCTGCCATAATTCTGAGAAGGACAAGAACAAGAATTCAAGTGTTCCTTCACAGGGGAAGAAATCAGGAGAAGATACATCACTATCTCATGGTGAGGAAAGTGAAGATGAAGCCTCGACTCAATATGAACAAGCATGGACTCTCAAGTAAGAAGACAAAAATGAAAAATCTGTTACCAAGTTTTTTTTCATGTGTTTAATTGTAAGCCTAGCTGAGACTAGACCAACAGGCATGTGTTATTGTTCAATACCCTTTCTCCATTAAGGGGGGAGTGTTGGAGATAATGGAGAAAGTTAAACCTAGAAAGCTATTATAGGAATGATAGGATTGAGATTCTGACTTTAGATCTCAGATCCTAATATTTAGGGAGTGGCTCAAACCACCTCATTGTGTGAAAGCGTATATGTACTAGGTTGTTCTCCACATAGAAACATAGCGTGTATTGCATGAGTGTGTGTACACTCTCTAGGTATCTCACCTGGAGAGCCATGTAATTAATAGAACATCGTATTTTATCACATGTTTAGTAGGATAAGGCAATCAAATTGGCATATTCCACTAATTAAGTGATGCCTAATTTCCTAAATAAAATCTAGAGGAGATTGCACGCTTATAGGTGATCTGTGAATGGCGAAGCTATGCCGACTTCTTTGCATATCATTATTTATTTGGTAGCAGCTTCGCTTTTTTTTGAAAAAGATCGTATTTTGTGATAAAGATCAAAGGTGTGTGCAAAAAGGATATACTTAAAATTTGGTGAATCTAATTTTTCTTATTAGGCATAAATTTATTTGCATTTTTGCTTTTAAAAAATTGATGCTACTAATTTTTTTTACAATAAAAAATATTTTATTATTTTAATAACTTAAAATCTTTAAATAAAATTATAACTTTTAATGATTTTTTTTAATTTATAAATGTATTTATTTTTAAATTAAAAGTGCAAAACATAATAAACACAATAAATATATACAAATCATGTTATATAAAATACATTAATGGTAAATCAATAATATATATATAGTTCCTTTTGAAAAAATAGATAGTACATTAATTTAGTTTTATATTGTGTATTTATATATATTGTTGGTTGAATTTAATTACTAGCAATTGCACCAAATGTTGCAAAGGAAAGGTTGTAAGTCAATAATATATAACACTAATTGATATTTTTTTGACAAGACAATGACCATGCTACATTGAAATATTACTACAATACTGCATCATTGAGCCTTACAAATCATGAGGCTTATGTTTAAGTTAAAGACCTTCTCTCGTTATGCCCACATGAATTCCTCATAAATAAAGAAATAAATTATTTGTTTTAGTACAGTTTCTCTATATTTCTTCTTGATCACTTCATCCTATAGACAACTTTAATCAATACAAAGAATTTTTTTATAGTTTGAAACATGTGTCTACAAAGGACTATAACAATTTTTTAAATAAATTTTGAATTTCCATGTGAACTAAGATCTACCCTTATAAAATTTCACATATCTCCTATTTGGAAATTGAACCCAAGAATAACATCAACTACACCTCTTCTTCAGAAAATTGCATGTGTTTCTCTTGTGACTATTGACTTACCTCTATATTATGTCCTTCATTATCCTTAAAACTATTCAAATGATCACATTTCTCTTTACCACTAATACCCTTGGTGTCTTCCATGTTTTTGTTTTAATCAAATAAATTATACTCGAAAAAATCTAACCCATGTCATGTAGTTCAAAATAATGTAGAGATAACTCAACAACATTTAAATGATTTTATCATGAAAATCAAGCAAGTGAGATCCATAAGCACCATAATGAAAATACTACTTATTTTTTACATCAAAAGACCACACCTCACCTTGGTTTTAAAATAATGGCCCCAAAATTTATATAACCTACTTGCCTACCTGACTCGTTTAAACATGAAACATTTATTATATGTGTTCCAATTAGATTGAAAGGTGATCTAGTAAATCACAAGTGACAAAAAAAAGATGCTAAACCGTTAAACTGGTTCTGCTTGCTTAATCTATAGTTACCAGGTAAGGACAAAAGAAATGAAAGAAGAAAATTGAGAATGAAAAAAAAAAAAAAACACTAAGGTGTTAAATTTCAAAATAGTGGTAGATGAAAGGTAGATTATCCCATGCAAATTTTTTCTCAAATGAACTGGCTTATTCCTTTATAATATTAATTGTATTAATAGTACAACTACAAAGTTTAAAAAAATTAGAGACTGAATTTGTTGTGCAACAGGTCGTCGACATCGTCCTTGTTAATGAACTGTTGGGAAATCAGTTCAGGAGCTATAGGCCTTTCGTGTCCCAAATATTTGAGCAAATGATCAAAGTCAAAGTAACCACATAGGCCATGATACAATTCATCGAGTACATTGTCGATGTTAGAGTAACTATTTAGGCACTCACCAATGTTAGTGCTATTGCCTACAACACCATAATAATTTTAAAAATATCCAAGATATTGATTGTTTGATATGAATAGAAATCTAAAATGTACTAGAGATCCAAGCTGCCATATGGTAAAACATCAAAACTTTTAGGACAACAAAGGAACCATCGAAAAAGATATAATGAAATCTACCACCATTGTCAAGTCTCTTTCTCATTCTCACACATGCATAATTTTCCCCAAATTACAATCACCCATCATAGTTTTTGATAATAGCTCAGCTCAGACTTTGAATACACTTCTAGACGACAACGATTTCCCCATTTTAGAGATTCAAACCAAAATCCAACGATTCTAGAATGGTGGCACAATGAGTGACTTGGCAACAACATAATGGCAAGGAATAATGTTCTAAATTCCATGCTCCATACATACATTATATAAGTTCAAAAATTATTATAAGAATGAAATTAACATAGTTCAAATGAAGAAGATATTTACAAATGTGATAGAACATGTAAAAGAAAAATTTTCCAAAGAGTTCTGAGTTGCCCAAAGGCACATGTGTGATATCAAAAAATATTTAAAATATACCATAGATTCAAGCTGCCACATGGTAAAACAAAAAAACCTTCAGGGAAACATAAGAACCAGCGAAAATGATATAATGAAATCCACCGTCATTGCTTCGTCTTTATATCATTCTCACACCTCGATAATTTTCCTCAACTTATAATAGCTCAGCTTAGACTTTGAATACAATTGCAGAGGGCAACAACTACCACATTTGAGAGACTCAAACCAAAAGCCAACGATTCCAAATGGTGGCACAATGAGTGACTTGGAAATAACATAATGCCAAGGAAATCAGTTGACAATTATGTTGTGGGATCCAATGACTGAAGAGTTTTCAATTTTCTAACATTCGATCCGATGTTATAGAATAGTGTACAACGACAATTGGGGGAGTTGTTATCAAAGAGGTACTCCTTACAGTGTAATTATTGTATAAGAGTATTACCAATTACCTATTTTTTAACAAAATCCTCAATTTTAATTTCACTCTTCCTCAAAAGTGGGTTATTTTTTTTTATTGAAATTGAGTTAGCTAACTAGAAAGTTAAATCAACATCAAATATTTCCAAAAGTGAAAAATGTGAGAAGCCTTAATATAAAATGAATAAATAATAGATACAAATCCCATTAAACTTGGATAATTATATCAAATTTAAATGTTTATCATCAATATGGCAACATACCATTTGAACCCCATATCAAAGTACAAAAAACCTTAACTTAAAATGTTAAATAAAACTTACATTCTCCTATCTCACAAACTTATTATTGATTTTAATATATATTACCTTATATACTTCCTCGCTTCAAATTACTCTCTATTTTATTTTAATCTTGATATGCTTCCATATTTTTAAACCTTATATTTATGCTTCCTTTATTTTAGATGTCTTCTCAATGATTTTTATTAAATACTATTTAATAAACATTTTAGATCAACACAAATAAATTACCAATATTTATAAAATAAATATTATAATTAAAAAAAGCAACCATAATACAACAAAATTATGAGAAACTTTCACTTACCCCATCAAATTATAGGACCAATTTGATTAATAGAATTAGCCTACTTTCAAATAAATGAAAACCTCCACAATAAAATGTGTACCCAAGCTTCACTAACCAACCATCTACAACTTATCAACCTATTGACAACCTTTTTGCCATCAATCAACTAAATGAACTTAATAATCATTTCAATACCATGGATTCTCAAAGCCATGGGTCACTTTTATTTTTATTATTAATTTGTTTTTATAGGCTTTTATTTTTATTTTATTTTGACCTACATTAAATTACATTAATATTTTTCTTTTACATATGTAATTTGAGTTAGTCAAAATGTTAAAAATTATATTACAACTTCTCTACCATACTAGGCCAAAGAGCACCTTTGGGCACAATAACTTTTATTATATACATAGCTTGGATATTTTAGAGCTATATATAGTATTTAATTTTTGGTTAGGTAGTGTGATTCTTGATATCACTATAAAGCCTAACCTCTAGCTACATTCACCACAATCAAGAGGTATCTAACCCGCCATCAAAATTACTTGGTGATTTCATCTAACCTGAGCATGGCTAGATTTTGCCCATAAAGTTTGAAATCGATGACCTTTTCACCATGGAGTGTCTTAATAGAATACTTTGTCATCATCTATTCTACACCCAATATAATCTGTAATATTATTCTCTTTAAATAATGATTAAAAATGGAAAGACACAATTTAATTATTTGTGTTATAGTATAAAATAGCTATTAAAATAAGCTCAACATTTCCTAACTCCTTGCAACTTTATAGCTAGTTTAGTTATTTTTTAATTAAATAAAATATGAACAGTAGCGTTTTTCAGTATTTAAATAAATATATTTGAAAATGGTTCATATATTCCCTCATTGAATTTGATACAACAATGATAGAATCTTTAGTAAAATTTATAAATTATGAAAAACTATAGAAACACAAGGTATATGGCCGAGGATTGATCCACAACCTTCACCTTGTTGAATTGAGGGAGAGGAGTGGTCATCCCACCCTAATAGAAACACAAGGTATATGGCCGAGGATCGATCCACAACCTTCACCTTGTTGAATTGAGGGGGAGGAGTGGTCATCCCACCCTAAGTATGATTAATCTTTATTTATCATGATTATCCCGATAATGATCATTCTCATATGGAATTCATTACAAAAATATGGAAAACATAGGACATATTGAAGGATCCATAGTGATGTCTAGGGAACTTTATGTTGTTTCCATCCATAAAGTGTTGAGTTTAATCCCCCTCCCTATGCTTCCTATCTCCAAGTAGCTATTTTTGTTTCCATTCTATAAGGGGAAAGGTCAGGCATTACTACTTTGACTTCCCCTAATGAGCCTATCCTTTGGTACTCTATGATTTCACCTGATGAAGACTAAGAATGCTTGTGTGGGATGGAAGTGAATAAATATGGGTGATTTCATGCTAGGTGGTGGATCACACCTACAATCTCTTCCAGTGTCAACTAGGATAGTGCAAAAGTGTGGATTCAATGCTCCTCTTTTGATAGTATATCTCTAAGCACCCTCATACAGAGACTAAGGAAATTTCCTCCCATTGTAACATTTTTCTCTCAGTCCTATTATCGGTTTGGTTCACACATCCCAACCCATCTTCAGAGTTTCAAAGAATTCCAATCTTTTAACTACCTTGTGACAACAAAGTAATTCCATTCTTGGAACTTACAATCACTGTATCCAACTATTTATATCATGAGACAAAATTTAATTCATATATCAAAAAATTTATGATCTACTTCCCTCATAGAACCGTTAAAACCATTAAACTACAATGATGTTATTATTCAAAATTAATGCGCTCATCCATATAGGATGCAGAATTTGAATAATTATTTAAGATGTAATTATATCCATCTGGACGTCAAAAGTCCAAATTTCCAAACCATTGACCATACCTAACCTTCCTATGGTGGTGGCAACCCGTCATGTTCCCTCGCCTTACTCACCAACCCTATCCTTACCTGCTCCATGTCCTACAAATTTCCCGACAAATCATAAATATTAATAAAAATATAAATATGAGGAAGACTTAAATACAACTATATTTCTCTAATGGAACCAGAATGGAAATGGAGTTATATATATTTCTTACATGATATTTGAATTTGATGGTTGAAGTCATTCGATATCTCAAGTGTGATGGAATGTCTTCATGATGTGTTGTGGATGTGGCCACGGAAACAAGAGGAACCCTCATTTTTAATAGAATCTGTAGCAGAGAAATCATAAAATCAATCAAATTTCTAGGGTTTCCGACCACGACTAGTATATTTTCCATTTCATCAAAAGAAGTTGTATGAGTATTGCCTCCAATATTTGATAATTCAATTGTCACCAAGTTGTCACTGCCGTCACTACCTATGGAGCCCTGTTGCAGGGTTGTTCTGGTGGTTGCACCCTCCTGAAATTGAGCACGTGGGAGCTTCTTCAATTCTGATTCCAATTGTTTATTCTTTCCTTCAAGTTCTTCCACCCGTGATTTGAGACTAGTTAAATAGTGTCTCATATACCCCAATATGGAAGCCTTGTTTTCTGCAAATATATTAACAAAAAAAAAAATCATTTTTTTGTACCTACTTCTAACTTAAATTTAAGTAAAGAACTGTTGGCTATTACATATATTTAAATATTTATAAATATTTAATCCAAAGGTCAATGGATGGCCATAAAAATGCATTTCATTACAACAAAAAAATTAGTTTTCATGGAACGTACCCTTGCACCATGAGGGATGAATGGACGCAATGCGTCAAATCTATCCTTCAATTTCTCCCTCTTCCTATGCTCAGAAATGAGACGATGAACCTAACTACTAGAAACCATTCCCCTTAGTGGTCTTTCGCTCCTAGAAATTGAGATTTGTCCCAATATTTTTGCATGAATATTCCTCGAGATTGTTAGGCTTCTCTTCAATCTGTACTAGCCCTCAACTACGAGCTGGCTCAGAATTTTGCTTGGCAGTCTCCATATGTCAAATTTGCTCATCATCGTGTTCCCCGCTGAGGGCGCAACAAGGAAACGCTAGCCTGACTGGTTTGTGGGGAATAGTAGTGGACCTGGAATGATAAGTTGACGAAGTCTCAAGATCAAGGCCACTAATCAAAACCCTAGAAGAATATGGCCATTGCAATGATTGATGATAACGATGCAACCCACTTGTGAATTTTGCGATGGACATATAAAATTGATGGATATCGTACGATATACTTGTTTGATCACCTCTAATAATGGTGGGATAATGTAGAAAATAGACCATGGATGAACTCTCATGGATGTAAATGAAGCGTGATATCAATGAAGAACAAGATGGAGTTAATATGCTCGTCTCAGGAATAGGCATGGGCATCGGCATGGGAATAGAAATGTTGTGTAATAGCCCTGATTAAAAACTCATGTACAAATATATAAATACCACAGTATTCCAAGCTTAATGGTGGGCAAGACATTGTAGTGGATGTTCATTTGGTTTTATGGTTAAGGAAATGGCTAAGGCATTAAATAGGTGAAAAGGTATTTTGGCACATTTATCTATGAAAATAATGGAAATTAGGAGGAAAAGGAGGTGAAAGGTCATAGGTTCCATGTGAGGAGGAAAATGAAGGAAAATAATGGAACTTAAGAGAAAAAGGAGGTGAAAGGTCACAAGTTTCATGTGTGGAGGAAATTGAAGGAAAATAATAGAAAATGAAGAAAATAGAGGCCTCATTAATAAAAAGGATTTCGAGAATCAATTGGAAAGATTCTTCCTTTTAGTGTGAACCTTTTGTGAGTTCCGCTTCAGAGCTCTCTAATTATTCTCTCTCTCTCATACTCTTGGAGACTTAGATTTTTCTTGGAGCACGCTTGGTGGGCGTGGCATACTTGGATTCTTGGAGCAATAACGCAAAGGAAGAGCAGGAAAGTACAAGAAGGCATCGACACAACAGCTACATCAAATTTTCTTGCAGGTACCAAGTTGCATGTATGATTTCTTCACTATTTTAGCATGCATGGCACATGCATGTGGTTTCTTGGTTGTGATTTATCATTGGCATGGAGGATTGCCTAGATCAACAGTGGATTGCCTAGCCTTTCCATTTCCTGGATAGCCATGGTGATTGTGGATTTACTTCCATTGTTTTGTTTCGGTTGGTTCTCATGTTTCCTTAGCTTGGGTTGAGTTATTAGTCTTGGAAGCCCTGGTTGAACAAATGCTCTAGAAGCCCTGTAACAGCTTGGGTTGAGTTACTAGTCTTAGAAGCCCTAGTTGGAAAAACGCTCTGGAAGCCCTTGGTGGGTCGAGTTACTAGTCCTGGAAGCCTTAGTTGGAAAAACGCTATGGAAGCCCTGTATAAGTTGTGGGTTGAGTTACTAGTCATCGAAGCCTTGGTTGGAAAAACGATTTGGAAGCCTTGGAAGGCTTGGATGGAGACAAATCCGATGATGGTTTTTTTGGTGATGTCTGATCGTGAGGTGGAATCATTGTTTGATAGGTTAATGTGGATGGCCTATGGAAGCCCTGGATGAGTTTTGATTGATGTATTCTATGAGATCCCACATTCATGCTTGAAATATGGCACAAGGGTGAATGGTTGAAGAGAGATTTGGCTCAACCATTTTATAGTCAAGTGGAACGTGGTAGTCCCATATTCATTTGGTCCATTGCATTCATTAATGAGAAATCCATTCCATTGATTTTCATGTGTAAAGGTAGTCATGTATTTATGGATTTGATGGCTAATATGTTTATTGTATTTATGATCCTATTATGTTGGTTATATGCAAATTTTATGATAGCAGCTATGTATGGCCCTCAACATGTTTTTACTTGTATCTGAATGGATAATGTGTCTATGAATTAATGGAGGATAATGTAGAAAATGGCATGAGGGAACAATGGTTCATAGAGATTCTCAGATAAGTATGAGATTTGTACACTTAATTATGTTATTTGAACCTATAGATTACATATCGATGATATGTTTGACAAAACACATGTCATGGCTAATGGGTTTCTGGTTATGATCTTGTTTAGTTTATTTCTTCTTCGATTCCATTTCCTTAAACTCACCAAGGAGGTTGAATCTTATCCATACTGGCCTCTCATCACATGTTTACCCTGGCTGCTGGGTTTCTTGGGTAGATATGGGAGAATGGTGTTACATGTTGGGTGACACAATTATATTAGCCAGAAGGCTTGAAAATTGTAATTTATTCTGCTCATCAGGTTGAACCTTCAATGAAAAAACTTATAAAATAATGTCTCCCGCTCTCGTCCAGCACAGTGCATCCTACTCTCGTTGATGAAATGACTTCTAAAACAATGTCACCCATTCTTGACCAACATAGAGGGAATCCACTGCCCCATTTGAGAGACTCAAACCAAAATCCAACCATTCCATAACAGTTACTCAAACCAAAAGCCAACCATTCCAGAATGATTGCACAACAATTGACTTGGTAGCAGCGTAATTGAAAGGAAGTCTAACAATTATGTTGTGGGATCCAACAATCGAAGGGTTTTCAATCGTCTAACATTCGATATAGTGTTGTAGACTTGTACACAGTGGTAGCGGGGGGAGTTGTTCTAAAATAGGAATGCCATATGACATAAATAATAAATTTAAAAAATAAAAATATAATGAAATCATTGAAAAAACACATTCGTAATCTTTGTTCTGAGCTTTAACTTTGTGTGTATGTTAACCACATGTACGTAACTCATGATGTAATCCATAATTTATTATCGCTAGTAATTTCAATGGATAGGGGAGAGCCTTCTATTGTTGTGCATGGACAAGTACAATTTATAGTAATGGTCCCACACATCCATCAAAAAATCATCATAAACCATAAAAAAAGATGCACATAAATAGCTTATATTAAGTTATATAAGTCATTAAATTACGTTCAAAATGGGCCTATATATTGATTGGACCAACAACTGTAAAACACCAAGCCTTAACATCACAATTTGACAAGACGTGCTATCCCAACTACCTCCAACTATGAATAACCAATTAAGTCAAAATGCACTACAAAACATTCCATTAAATTATATCTAGGAGTGGACCTATCCCATCAAACTGTGACCCACTGATTTCCACTAGAGAAACACATCCCATTGTTGAGTAATATCTACACAAGAATAGGTGAAATGTGTGTCATCCATATCTACATGTGTGTTTAGCCATTCAACCTATTGAAGACAATAAATGACACCATTCAATTCAAGAATTAGTTCAGAGGATGCAATAAATGAAACCAACCCTTTCAATTCAAGTATTAAATACACCCTCCTTTTCAATTCAGGAATTAAACACAGGAAGCAAATGTTGGAAATAATACTGAGGGGGGGGTGAATCAGTATTATCAAGTCAAATATTCCTTTTTCAAATCCAAATGATATACGCTACTTCAGTTAATTAAACCCACAACTATGTAGAAGGAAACCCTCGTATACTATGCAAAATTATAATTTACTTTATCTTTTAGATGTTGATTGTTAATCTGTGTATCAAATAACCAATAACCAGAAACAGTAAAATAGAGCAAAAGACAATCACACACAAGAACACAAGATATAAGGTGGAAACCCAATGTGGGTGAAAACCACCTGCTGTAATATGTCTCTATCTTCTTTCAATTAGAAACTTCTTTTTACAATTGTACTGGTGCAGTCCTTTACTACTACGCAGGCTGCAACTTGCAGAGAGCTACAACCCTCTCTCGTTTTCCAGACTCTCCTGGAAGGGAGCTACAACCCCCTTAGCTCTTTACTAGCCAAGATACTAGTACATAGGTGCTGGACTACAAAATGCTACAACCTTCTCTTTGTTCCAGGGACCACGTTTCATACATTTTCAGACTGGATACTGCTGAAGCACAACACATAATCTGAAAGGCCACGTTTCATCCAATTTTCATACTGGACCCATTAATATCATTAAAGCACATAATCAATCAATCTTCTGAATCACCCAAACACCAGATCAATACATATACAAGGATAATAAATGTGTTAGCACCCAGATCTAGTCCATCAGATCACATAAATATGAGTCATTATGATCCTGATCCAATATTAGTTCTCATCCATCAATACTGAAGCTAAACACAATCAACCAAACAGGATATGGAGAATACTAACACCTTTAAACTGTCATCAGAATCCATCAACAACCAGAACCACCTGTGACTTCAAATATCATAGCTCAAATTGTATACGCTACTACAATGAACCAAACCTGCATACATATGCGCTTACACCAACGCCAATCCATGTACAGATCTATAAATATTCAAACATGACTTGCAACGATTTCAAACTTAAGTTATACCCAGATTAGATCATTACAAGCGTCAGTATACAGATCTAGAATAAGCATAATCAAATATATAGAGATAATTCATTTCAAACCATTTGATCCCGATCTATCCTTAGATCTTGTTCTTCATCAACCGGTGAGATCCCTCTTTAGCTCAGATCCAGATCTACACCATAACCCAATCACAGTATTCCAGATCTAGAACTTTATCAGATATTTAATAATTTAGATGATGCATTGCCAAATGATCTCCTTCCTCTTTTATAGTCTTAGGCCTTTCACAATACCACTGTCCAAAACCATAATAACACAATACCATGAACCCAATACTTGGGATCAACACTTTTGGATGCAATACCACGGACCAAAACCATAGGATCAAAAACTGTCAGAGTAATACCATGAACCAACCATGAAAGTGCGTGAGATAAACACTTTTGGATGCAATACCACGGACCAAAACCATAGGATCAAAAACTGACGGACTAATACCATGAACCAACCATGAAAGTTCGTGAACTTTTCTCCACATGAAATAAACTTTTCTCTGCATAAAATTCGTGAACTTTTCTCTACATGAAATAAACTTTTCTCTGCATAAAATTCCGTGAACTTTTCTCCACATGAAATAAACCTTTCTCTGCATAAAATTCCATGAACTTTTGTCCATATGAAATAAACTTTTATAAACATTTCTCTGTATAAAATTCCATGAACTTTTCTCCACATGAAATAAACCTTTATCTGCATAAAATTTTGTGAACTTTGCTGCACTATAATTTATCGTCTGAGATGAGTGGGTTGCCATCAAGTACAACATATGTATTAGAATGCCAACAGCAAAAGGATCAACCATGAAATATTATCATCCATTCGATCATGTACAAATCAATCAAGAACACACATTTAAATTTGGGAGATGGAGACCCATGACAATATTCCCTACCAATTAAATTATAGATCAAAAAATATAAAACATCAACCCTTACTAATTTTGATTTGAAACATCCATTCTACTCATCAACCATTGGAGACATACATTTAGAGTGTTCAAACACTATTACATTCATTATATTCATCAGCTTCTTAAGACATACAAATAGAGTGTGTGAACAATGTTACATTCATTCTATTCATCAACCGCTAGACACATACAAGTTTGTTTTTGTTGAATAATGTTATCATATATTGATTATTTTATCATTATTTTTGTTGAGAAACAAGGGTAAATTAAAGCCATTATGCCAATATCACTTGCTAAACATATCACAAGATATGGTTAGAGAAGCGCTTATTATAAATTCTCCCTTAATTTTTAGATTATCAAATTAAGATGAGATGACTACAAGATTACAAAATATAAACTACAAGGAATTTGACAAATGAGATGCAACAAAGAATCATGTATTTTGTTTTTGTCTTAGGATGAACTTTAAGGCCCGATTTATTGTACTTTAACCCACCTCACTCTCCCTATGTCAAGATATATATTCCTTCCTTGCCAATATGGGCCCACTGTAACTACCATTTGTTCAGGCTCATTACTCAATACAATGAGTTTGTTCGAACCCTAATCCATTTAGAGTCTAATAACCTTGTATCATTCTCTATCTATTAGATATGAACTTGCTTTAAGATATATAAAAGATAGCCTATAGAGACTCTATATGACCACTTAAATCATTTTCAAGATGAGAATAACCATACCTTCTAGTTTATTAAACAATTTCAATGCCACTGTAACCTAAAATCGTTACTCAAGACAATGAGTCTGTTTGAACCCTAATCCATTCATAGTCTAATAACCTTGTGTTAGTATCTACCTATTAGATATGAACTTTCTTTAAGGATGGATTACAAATATATAAATTATAACATCCAAAGACTCTAGAGGACCACCTAAATCATTCTCAAGATGCAAGTAACCATACCTTCTAGTTAACCAACTGTAACCTAAAATTGTTACTCAATAAAATGAGTTTGTTCCAACCCCAATCCATTCAGAGTCTAATGACCTTATGCCAATCTATATCTATTAGATATAAACTTGCTTTAAGGCTAGATTATAGATATATAAAAGATAGCATCCAGAGACTCTAGAGGACCACTTAAATCATTCTCAAGATGAAAATAACCATACCTTCTAGTTTTGTAACCAATTTCAATGAAGCTGTAACTTAAAATCATTACTCAATAGAATGATTTTGTTCCAACCCCAATCCATTCAGAGTTTAATAATCTTGTTTTATTTTATATCTATTAGATATGAACTTTCTTTAAGTTTGGATTACAAATATATAAAAGATATAATCCAAAGATTCTAGAGGACCACTGAGAAGTAAGACACGGATGAGAGATGTAATGAGGTAGTTAGTATACAAGAAGGCTGTCCAATTCTTGACTAGGTTAGGGAGAAAATCCAATAAGAATGTCAATATGATAACACAAGTGTTAAGAAATTAATTGCATAACATAAATAATTACTGAGAATTACTAAGAGGAATAAATATAAAAATAACCAGCAACAACCATAAACACATAAACACAAATGTTTATCCGGGAAAAGACCAAATCCAAGGAAAAACCCAACTTAATAAAATCTCATTAGCATTGGCCAAAACCCTAGCCAATCCGACCAAGTGAGTCTTCACCGCTCACCTCTAGGTCTTGCTTTACAATGAAGTCCTTCTAGCCTTTTATAAGCTCCATTACATATAATACCATGGGAAGAATACTATGGGTGCACAATACCATGTTCCCCAAAACCATCATTGTTTAACCTGTCGACTTTAACTATCCTAAGTCAATTTTACCTAACAATTCCCCCCTTAAACTTGACCTGGGGTTCCTTGACTAACTCTAGCCAAACCTGCTAAGTGAGACAATCCTACTCACTTTAGTTCTCACCCCCCTCAGAGTTTTTACCTAGGGTATTGTTAACTCGACATCCCCCCTATCACCTAGGTCTAACCCAGACTTTACCGGTGATCACCAAGCGGTACACATGCCTTACCAGGTCTTACAATAGTATGCCCATTTACATGCAATAATTTTGACTTCATTAATTTTTTTTTTGTTTATTGCTGCTGCGATTCTGATCCATCCTTTCCCAATTTGATTTTCTCAAAAACCTCTATCAAACTGCTCCAATTTCGAGCCCAACGAGAACCTTGTAGATTCCAGCACCGGTGGCCTCACGTAGTAGAAAACGAACAATTTTCGAAATGGCATGAACAATTTTCTTCCGCTGACCTTCTTTAAATAGCCACATGAATCCTGACCTTCTTTAAATAGCCACATGAATCCCAAATAATTCGTCAACATGTTCCAAACCAGTAAATATCGCAAATGCACTGTGATCCCTGGCAGTTACGATACTATCTTCCGCACATTCTCCTCGAGGTTCTTCCGCGTATGATTGTTCCACCATTATTTTCTAGACCCAGATCTAGAAAAAGACTGCATTGATCTCATCAGGCACTATAAACCCCTGACATCAAAGAATCCCTTTGAAGACAATGATTGTTCCACCATTATTTTCCAGACCCAGATCTGGAAAAAGGATGCATTGATCTCATCAGGCACTATAAACCCCTGACATCAAAGAATCCCTTTGAAGACAATATCTGGCTCCGATACTAGTTGTTAAGAAATTAACTGCATAACATAAATAATTAATAAGAATTACTGAGAGGAATAAATATAAAAATAACCAGCAACAACCATAAACACATAAACGTAAATGTTTATCTGGGAAAAGACCAAATCCAAGGAAAAACCCAACTTAATAAAATCTCATTAGCATTGACCAAAACCCTAGCCAATCCGACCAAGTGAGTCTTCACCGCTCACCTCCAGGTCTTGCTTTACAATGAAGTCCTTCCAGCCTTTTATAAGCTCTGTTACATATAATACCATGGGAAGAATACTATGGGTGCACAATACCATGTGCCCCAAAACCATCACTATTTAACCTGTCAACTTTAACTATCCTAAGTCAAGTTTACCTAACATCAAGAAAGTACTAGTCCTTCAATGTATCATTGTCAATGAAACATGAACGACTTTAGCTTATTAACAAGTCTATATTAGTAAATTAAATTATGAGATCAACCCTAGAATCATTCTCAAGATGGAAATAACCATACCTTTCAATTTAGTAACCAATTTCAATGCCACTATAACCTCAAATCGAACCCCTATAATTTAATATCAGACTCGTATAACATTGACATCCATCCATTATCAACAATATTGGTTAGCAATATTAAAGGATAGAACACTTAGTAACCTTTGTGATTATATATTTATAAAAGATAGCATCTGGAGACTCTAGAGGACCATTGAGCAATAAGACATCGATGAGAGATGTAATGAGGTAGTTAGTATCCAAGAAGGTTATCCTATCCTTGAATAGGCTAGGGAGAAAATCAAACAACAATTCTAATATGCTAAATCAAGAAAGTACTAGTCCTTCAATGTACCACTGTCAATGAAACATGGACTATTGTAGCTTACTAGCGAGTATATATCAATCAATTAAATGATGAGATCAACCCTTAAATAATTCTCAAGATGAAAATAACCATACCTTCTAGTTTAGTAACCAATTCAATGCCATTGTAACTGATCTAAAAGTGGAATAGGTGATTTCTTCCTCTCTTTCCAAAACCAAATGAAAAAAACTAGGACTGTGTCGACTGTTTGCAAGAATGAAATCGGGTCTTCAAAACAACATGTTTATTTAGTGTCCCTTCAAGAATGAATTAGTTCTCATGTGAAATTTAACCATAATGAACAAAACACATATAATTCATGTAGACATAAAGAAGATAAACTCAAAGTTTGATGATGGAGTTTACCCCTACTGGGCTACATCTTTGGGTCTGTAAACATGACTAGACCACTCATATTTCAGTCTAAAAAATTGAGGTACATAAAGTATGTTGATAACCATGTGGATATTTACCTTTAAGGAAATGTTCTCCTATAGAGAACTCTCACATAAAAACAACATGACAACCTACAATAACCATGTATACTCTAGAAATACATGGTGTCTCCTATATGACCCTAGATCTCAACTAAACATGAGCATACATGCAAAAACAAGTACATAATCCAAGATCTCCCCATCTTTACATAGAGAGAAAAATTCCCAAAAGCTAAACCTTGCAAGTATCAGTGGCTATAAGTGAATTTTGAAGGTGAAGAAACCCCTACAAGGTCTTCTCCATGCTCAACACCCTCAAAAAATTGCTACCAATCCTTGCTTGATACATACACCCCTTAGCCTCAAACCTAAAAAAAGGACATATATATGTCTTAAAAACATAAAACAGAGGTCATAAATGGATTTTGAACATCCAAAAATCCCCAAGTAGCCTCTTTCTGAACTCAAATTGGTGAAAAACTCAAAATGTTATGAGCCTCCAAGCTCTCTCATGAAATTCAATGTTAAACATCATACAATTCAACCTAAAACTAGCTTGAGTGTCATAAATAAGGAATCAACATGCAAACCTGACCTACAATTCCGCTCAACGAGTGAATTTGTTAGATAGACAATCTACCCTCTAATGCCCAATTTTGATAAATTCGGGTAACATGGGGCCATATGCTTAGGGGTTAGGGCTAACTGCCTACCCCTGCCATCTAGGCTGCCAACACCTAGAATTATAGTCACATCATGCCCGCGAAACATGGGGCTGGTGCCAAAATCCATGCCCCAATCTTAAATTCACCCATGGTCATTTGAAGGCCCATGTGGCCAGGAGATGGCCCCCACTCGAAGCGCCTTAGGTTGGCCCCTCCTACTTTTATGTAGTATATCTGACCTGCAAATATATGAAAATAGAAAATATGCCCAAAAATAACATGATCAAAATATAGAAAAGCTTCTCTTTATTAATCAAAACCCTCGACGTAGGGTAACACCACATAATCACTCCCTAAGGAAGGAGAACACTCCACAAGCCATATGATTGCCAATACGATAATCCTTGACATCCTCAATGGGGAGTTTCTAGCCTCTATATAGGCTTCATACATACATTACCATGGGCTTATCACATTATTCCAAACTACTTGTGGTCCCTTACATGATGCAGGTTAACCACTTATTTATTAACTTCCACTTAATTAATATACTCCACTTAGTGATCTGATTCCACTTATAGTAGATCTGACCTGCAAATATATGAAAATAGAAAATATTTCTAGAAATAACAAGATCAAAATATAGAAATGCTTCTCTTTATTAATCAAAACCCTTGAGATAGGGTAACACCATACAATCACTCCTTAACGAAGGAGAACACTCCACAAGCCATATGCCTGCCAATACCATAATGCTTAACATCCTCAATGGGGAGTATCTATCCTCTATATATGCTTCGTACATACAATACCATGGGTCATTACCATGGGTATCTCAACACCATACATACATTACCATGGGCTTATCACATTATTCCTAATTACTTGTGGTCCCTTACATGATGCAGGTTAACCACTTTATTTATTAACTATGGCCCATCACATTATTACATTACTCCCTTGGGTACCTCCCTCTATACCCCATAATAATATGGAAGCAGCATGCAAACTTTGCCTACAATCTCGCTAGACGGGTGAATTTATTGGAGAGTTAATCTATCCTCTACTACCCAGTTTTGAAAAATTCAGGTTACATGGATCCACGTGCCTAGGGGTCAGGGTTAACCACTTTCCCTTCCCAAACTGGCCCCCAACACCTAGCATTATGGTCACATTGTGCCAGTGGAACTTTGGGCTGGCCCCCACTGGAAGTACCTAAGGTTCTCCCCTCATTCTTTTATGCACTCCCAATCTATTGTGGGTCATGTCACCCGAGTGCTGGCTCTTTGGGGTTGGCCCCCTTTTAACTTCTCCCATGGTTCTTTATAACAAAACTTGTCTTTATTTCTATGACCACGAGGATGGGGTTAACCCTTGGTCCATGGTGCCTCCCCATGGTTATGTGGGCATGGGGACCAAGGTTGGGGCTTAGCCCTAGCCCCATTCAAAAATGCAATTTGTGCTAAGCTTAAATGAAAGCTATGAACTAAGTTTCTTAAGTGGCATGGTGGTAGCACAATCATATGGCTTGTGGCTACTTGATGGGAGGTCATGAGTTTGACTCCCGTGAGTAGCTTGGCTCGAACCATAACAAAACTTTTAACCTATTAATGGAGGCCTCGTGGTAGACTCTAATTGCACCACGTGGCTCTCCCTCATTCACTTGAATCAACAAACCTTGCAACCAACAAAATTGCACCATTTAAGAGCCAATAAAAACAAGACACTTGGAAAAAACAATTGGCCAATAAAAATTCCTAATTTTTGCACCAACCTAATGAGGCCATGTGGTAGCCTGCCACTGGCCCAAATTGTCCAGTCACCTATCCTTTTTGCCAAAATCTATCTATTTAACAATTCAATAAGAACATGATATTGGGAGAAGATGATATCAGTTTTGAGTGAAATGAATTGCGTTGGATTCAAATCCCCGAGATATATCTAGTCATTCAAGATTTGAGCAATGCCACACACTTCGAATTTTGAGCACTAAATTGATCCCCTGGATCACTCCTCCTCATTGGACGCTTCTAGACCTCCAAAAGATAATTTTCGGACAACAATTAGATGAGGTTAAAGTTCGCTCACCCTGCCAACCTCAGTCCATTTTCCTTTGCTCGTTTTTGTCACTTTGAGATTTTCATGAAAGTACATCACTTTTCCTAATTTTGGAGTCCTCGTCTTGCTGTTAATGATAGGACCTTGTTACAATTCTTTAGGATGTTCAAATGAGAAAACTTCTACTAAATAAATTTGAACATTCTCTCCTCTCTCATCTTTGCACGGCTCCAAAAACACTTCATCTTGAAGTTTAAACTATTGAAGACAAACTTGACTCCATCTTGGAAATCATAAACAAAATAAATTTGCTTCAACGTCTTCAAGTTGTGCTTGTACATGAAAAATACACTGCTACAAAATTTTCCATGATATGATTGAGCTTGTCTACAATACATAGACATCTTATAAAATCTTAGAAACAAATATTTAATTCCCACAAGTTTCACATTGGATACTTGTATCAATGAACATATGAAAATTTGCAGACAACTTTTAATGACAATCTTGTACATTCACAAAAAGTATTGAAGATGTGGACTTATAACAAGTCAATACATAAATCAATGAAAAAAATCTACTTGTTGAACATAGTGACAATAATGTTCACTTTACAAAAGTACCTAAACATGTAATGACAACAAGTATTTACAAAATTTTCAAAACAACTTTACAATAAGTGTACCCAAACTTTTCCTCTCCTTGGCTTATGGGTTCTCTTTTTTCATGTTCTTGTCTTGAAGGTCACTTAGGATTGTGGAGAGTCCACTTTTCTACCTTTTGTTCTCCTTACATTATGCAGCATAATCTCTTTACCTTTCTTTGAACAAAGTTTTGGGTGCAACTTCCAACATCGTTCAGTGTCATGTTCATGCACTTTGCAATGAGTACAAAAAAAACTTCTTCTTGGTTGCTAACATAAAAATTCGCTCTTGTAAAAGAAATTTATTATGCTTGATGCCCAAAATTTGGTTCATTCATTTAACCATTAACATATGTTTCTCACATTCATCCACACAATGGTTAGAATCATCACAAAATGTACAAGGGTACTTATTCCACAAGTACTCAAAATTTCCATGCATTGGAAAACACTCTTGAGAGTTATACCTGTCTCTAGAGTTGCAACCTTGACAATTGTCACAAGGTGATGACATCTCATGCTTAGATGTTTGATGTACCTCAATCCTTTTGGAGCATTTTCTAAACTCCCTTCGGCTATATCCCAATCCTTGGTACTCTAGTCTTTCCTCAACCATAATCAAATTGGTAATGCCTTGACCATTTTTTCCAAGATCCCCACCTTCATATTCCATCTTAAAAAGAAACTTCAAAATATCTATTATGCATAAAATAGAAGGAGTGGAATTTGAGATACTAATTACATATTTGAATTGTCATTCATCCTTTCAGATTTTGATGATGATGATGATGGCCAACTTGTAGATGACTCTAGTCATCCACTCTTGTCCATTGGCTTATGATGTGCTTCTTGAAGATGTCTACAAAAAACACATGCAACATCTTCCACATACGGTCCAAAACCACTTTTTGAACCATGACCACACACTGGCCTCATCTTGGAGGTTTCCCTTGCTAGTGCAGGAGTAGATATTTATACAAATTTTTCTTCAAGAACTTGATGCAAAAAAAAACATGTGTCTCTTCTCCTCTTCAGTTATCTCCAACACCCTTCTCAATTCTAAGTTCTCCATTCGAAGATCCAATTTTTTCTCCTCTACCTCTTGGAGATTATTTTTGTTGCCCATATGGAAACTTGGTCAACTAGAGCTCTGATACCAAACTAATCTGAAAGTGCAATAGGTGATTTCTACCTCTCTTTCCAAAATCAAATGAAACAAAAACTAGGACCATGTCAACGGTTTGTAAGCATGAAAATGGGTCTTAAAAACAACATGTTTGTTTAGTGTCTCTTCAAGAATGAATTAGTTATCATGTGAAAGTTAATCATAATGAACATAACACATATAATTCATTTAGACATAAAGAAGAGAAAGACAAAGTTCGATGACTGAGTTCACCCCTCTTAGACTGCATCTCCAGGTCAGTTAACATGACTAGACCACTCATATTTCAATGTAAAACAATGAAGTACATAAAGTATGTTGATGACCATGTGGTTATTCCCCTTCAAGGAAATGTTCTCCTACAAAGAAATATCACATAAAAACAACATGACAACCTACAATCACCATGTAGACTCCAACAATACTAGGTGTCCCCTATAAACACCCTAGATCTCAATTGAAAATGAGCATACATAAAAAAGAAGGACATAATCCAAGCTTCCCTCATCTTGACATAGAGAGAAAAATGTCTAAGATCCTTGCAAGTATCAGCGACTGTAAGTGAATTATAAAGGTGAAGAAACCCCTACAAGGCCTTGTTTATGCTCAGCACCCTTACAAAATGCTACTAATCCTTGCTTGATCCATACACCCCTTAGCCTCCAACATACAAAAAGGCAATCTAGATGTACTCAAAACATAAAATAGAGGTCACCAATCGATTATGAACATCCAAAAACCCCCATGTAGCCTCTTTATGAGCTCAAATTGGTGAAAAAATAAAAAATTTATGAGACTCCAAGTTCTCTCGTGAATTTCTATGTTAAAGATCCTACAATTCAACCTAAACCTAGCTTGAGTGCCCCAAATCTGGAACCAACGTGCAAACCTAGCCTACAATCCCACCTAACAAGCGAATATTTTAGATAGTTAATATGTCATCTTAAGCCCAATTCCAGAAAATTTGGGTCACATGGGGCCACATGCCCAGGGGTAGGGACTAACCACCCACTCCCATCGTCTGGGCCCCCAACACCTCGCATTACAATTGCATTGTGCCTGCATAACCTGGGGCTAGTACCAAAATTCGTGCCCTAATCTTAAATTAGTTGGTGATCATTTGAAGGCCCATGTGGCCTGGGGCCAACCCCCACTACAAGCGCCTAGTACTGGCCCCTCCTACTTTTTCCGCACTTTCAGTCATATTACAGGTCATGTGACCCTGAGGCTGGCTCTTTACGATTGACCCCATTTTAACTTCGCCCATGGTTCTTCACAATGGGACTTATCACTTGGGGTTGTGGCTATGACCTTGGAGTTTGGGTTAAGCCTTGGCCCACATTCCCACCCCATGTTTATGTGGGTGCAGTCAACAAGGCTAGGGCTTAGTCCCAACCCCATTAAAAAATGCAATTTGCATTAATCTTAAATGGAAGCCATGAACTAAGTTTTTCAAGTGGCATGGTGGTGGTGCAGTGGTATGGATTGTGGTTGCTTAATGGTAGGTCATGAGTTCGACTCCCGTGGGAAGCTTGGCCCAATCCACAACAAAAAATTTAACCTGTCAATAGATGCCATGTGGCACCTCCAATTGGCCTACATGGCTCTCCCTCATTGGCTCGAATCAAAAAACCTTGCAACCAATAAAATTTCACCATTTAAGAGCGAATAAGAGCAAGACACTTGGTGAAAACCCATTGGTCAATAAGAACCCTAAATTTTGGATCAATCTAGTGAGACCATGTGGAAACCTGCCACTCGCCCAAATTTTCCAATCAACTTTCCTTTTTTCCAAAATTTACCTATTTTGCAATTCGATCACAACATGATACCAAGAGCATACAATATTGGTTTTCAATGAGACAAATTGTGTTGGATTCAAATTGTTGAGATCTATCTAGTCATTCAAGTTTCGAGCTTTGTCAAACACTTTGAATTTGGAGCACTAAATTGATCCCCTGGATCACTCCTAAAAAACAACCCCTACAAATTAATATCATACTACTATAACAATGATATTAGTCCATTGCCAACAAGACTGGTTGAGAAAGATTCGAGGATAGAACACTTAGTAACATTTTTTATTACATATCTATAAAAGATAGTATCCAGTCTCTAGGGGACCATTGAGCAATAAGACGCAGATGAGAGATGAAATTAGGTAGTTAGTATCCAAGAAGACTATCCTATCCTTGACTGTGCTAGGGAGAAAAGCCAAAAACAATGCCAATATGCTAACTCAAGAAAGTACTAGTCCTTCAATGTACCACTATCAATGAAACATGGACGATTGTACCTTACTAGCAAGTATATCAGCCAATTAAATTATGAGATCAACCCTTAAATCACTCTCAAGATACAAATAACCATACCTTCTAGTTTAGTAACCAATTTCAATGCCACTATAACCTCAAATCTGACCCGTGCAATTTAATATTAGAATACTATAATAGCAATGCTTCAAAACCTAATATTTTTCAAATGTCTGCAATAGATCACTATTGAGGAGAATTAAGCTTACAAATGATTGAAAAAATACACTAAAACCATCCATAAAATGCAGGAAACCTTAGAATATCCTCAGAGCCTAAATAAATCAATCAAATAAACCCCACAATCATGCAAGAGAAAGCTAGAAATAAATTTTATGTGTGAATCCTCACTGTTTCATTCTAAATTTCTTGTTTCTTTGTGTTAATTTAATTATTCCAGGCCTCTTGTAATATGAAATTCTATGTGTGAAAACCCTTCCAATTATGAGTTTCATATCATAGATGTATTAAGTCACCCGTAAGGCTCACGTTAAGGAAACTTAAGATTGAAGTTACAATATATAGATAAGTCACTGATTGTTGTTTATCATTGATTACAAAGGCCAATGAATTACCTTGTTTTCTGATACAGTTTTATAAAATCATAATTTCATAGTAAATTTGCTGTTTGTTGCATCCATGCCAAGAGTTTCTATTGTAGATCGTACAAGGAACAGGAGGAGGTGAGGGGGAGGAGGCCCCATCTTTGATCCAGTTCAACATATGAGGATGGGGGGTTGATGTGAATGCTACCAATGATCCTAGTAATTTCATTGAAAAGGACATTGTTGTGGCTGATCATGTTATCCCACCATCAACTACAAATCCAACTTCAACCACAGTGAAAGGTGCAAGTTCAATAAAGAAAATTAGTGACATCAGAGGATGGGCAAAGGAAGACATGCTAGATGCAATTGATGACATAGAGTTTAAGGGATATTCAGTCTATTCCTCTACAAAAAAACATGGTATTGTTGCCTCTAACATGCATTACTGGATAAATGGGTTGACTAATACAAAGTGTAGAGGGCCTGTTACAATTATCACTGAAGAGCAAGAGGATGAGGTGATTGAGTGGTGTAAGGAGATGGCCTGATTGGGACATGGGTTAGAACTTATAAAACTTAAATCTACAATAGCACAAATCTATCAGGGAAGGCTAAACCCCTTCAAAGGTGGGTTTCCTGGTAAATCATGGTGGAGTGGGTTTAAGAAAAGGCATCCAAGAATTGTGCTATGTACAGCTGAGGGCCTTGATAGAGACATGGCTTTAAATCTACTCCCTACAATTGTGTCCAAGTTATATAAAACTCTTTTTGTTAAATATGAGAAATACTCATAGGCCCCATACCATATACGGAACTCTGATGAAATATGCATACAGGAAGGAAGGAATTGCGGTATGCAAGAAATTGCCAAGAGGGAGTAGAAATGTGCCTAAGATTTCTCCTAAGAGTGGAGAGTGGATCACTATTCTTTGTTGTGTTAATGAAATTGGTTCTTCAATCCTAGGATTCTATCTATTCAAAGGTAAAACTCAACTAAAAAACTATATACATAATTGTGAACTAGGTGCATCCATGGCTGCACATCCCCATGCATGGATGACAAAGGAAATATTCCTTATTTGGCTTTGTCACTTTGTTGCATCTGTACTAGGTGATGTCACACCTGAAAATAAGCACCTATTGATTTTATATGGTCATGGAAGCCACATGGTGGTGCAAACAGTAGAGGAGGCCAACAATTTGGGCATCAACCTATTAAAAATTTTTACTCATACCAATCACAAATTACACCCCCTTGATTTCAGCATATTTGGCCTTTCAAGAAATATTTCATGGTCAAGCAAGCTTCATGGATGGCAAAGAATCGAGGGGTGGAAGTAAAAAGGTTTGAGCTAGTTGAGCTTGCAAGTAAATAATTTAAAAGGGCTCTCACACCTTCTAATATCAAGGCTAGATTTAGTTGGACGGATATATGGCCACTTAGTGTTGATTCTCTTATGCATGATACTAGTTGTAGCTAAGAATTTGATGTGGAAGGTCAAAAACTAGAGAACTTACAAGACCACATTGATGCCCAAGAAGATGTTTTCGTTGTTGAAGGTATAATGTCATTTTTTGAAGGGAACTTCTATGGTGATGATGATGAACATGTGATTGAGACATAGTTTAGTCATGAACCAACTGTAAATACCATGGAGGTTGTAACACACACTGAACCACCTGCCAATTCAGCATGTGATATGTTGATGAAGCGAATGAAAATGCAGACTTGATTTCAAATGATAATGCAACAGGATTAAACAATGAGAAATTGAGGATTCCAACCCAAGTATGACTACCATCATGGTTGGCAGAGGCCATGATTAATATCAAAACACATAATGTGTCTACCACCAATGAGGAAAGCATGGGAATGCCTTCACAACCATTAGAGTTGAACACCGAACTTGTTCATTATTTGGTGGACAATGGATCACTGAAAGAGGATCCTATTTAGAATGAAGTACATGAAGAAGAAAACAATGGCAACCAATCAGTTGTACCATAGGTTGAAAGGCAAGTGTCAGGTCCTAAGGAGCATGGGACATCAAATTAGAGACTAATTGGTGCATTCCTAAAGCTATCATTGGAGAGAGTGAAGGCTACTTCAAGGCAGTCAACATCATATTTTCTTTGTTTGGGGAGGAGTTCCCAGTTTCTCACATATGAAGATTATATGAATTTATTGTTTGACTCTGAACGTAGAAAAAAAAGGAATTCAAGAATCTAAAAAGAAGAAGAGAGTTTCAAGTATTATAGCAGGAGAAGCTTGAGCAAAGGAAATGTTGGAATGGAAAAAAACAAGGGAACATAAGGAACATCAAAATCAATTGGCAAGGCAAGTTATGAAAGCAAGAAAGGTTCAAAAAGTGTTATAAAAATGAGGAGGGGTGACAAACAGGGAAGACTATGGTCCAAGCCAGTTTGAGGAAAATATGATGATGTCCAACACATTAGACCACATTATAAAGCACATGCCATCATACCAAGACCTCATTAACATACAAGTCCCCCACAATCAGCTAGGGGTTATGCCCACCTCTTATACTCCTACCAGTCAAAGTTTAAATCCTAATTGTGTTTATATGACACCTGCACCCAGTGCTGGGATTTGTAACACAAGTGAACACTTGGGCTACTTAGTCCCTCCATGGCTACATGGAGAAAAATGGAATCAAGAATATGGAAACATTTAGGCACATCCTAATCAACCAATCTTGGGTAGTCCACCATACTTGGGTCAGCTAGGAAACTCAACAATTTCGGGCAATGTTGGAAATGGAGGTCATCAAGCATAGGGGTGGCATGACTTAGTTTTTGAAACCACATCAAAATGTGTATTTTGTAAGGATGCAATATATTGATTGGTTTCATAGTAGAAGATAAACTTCTACACAATTAAGAATTATCTAGTTCATCAAATTGAGGATTGCAAATGATAAAAATATCATTCTCTTCTACACAGTTACATCCAATTTTACTCGATTTTAGAATGTTTGTTAATGATCATTGTGATGGTCAAGGAACAAAGGTAGATCAACCGAATTCAAGAATTTGAACTCTGTTGAATTTTAATTTTAATTTCAATCTGAAATTTATTTCTATTTCGATGTGAAAATTCAACTACAGAAAGTATGATCAGGATAATCATGCACTAGTATAAACACTTGAGCAATGGAAACAATATACCATTGGTAAATAAATTGTCTTACACAGTGACCATTTCCTTTATGAGAAACCTAAAAAAAAATCAATCAAAGAATTTTAAGTTAAAAAATTAGGGGAGAGATGAAATTATTATTGGATTGATTTATTTTTAGTATAATTATGCAAATATGAGTGGCATTAATAGTAAATAAAACAATGGCAATAATATACCATTGGTAAAGAAACTAGCTTACACAGTGAACATTGCAAATAATTAACAACAAATAACTATGCCATTAACAGTAAATAAAGAATCCAACTACCCCAAATAGAAATGCATTACACATAAGGCATTACAAATATATATATGACCATAATTATTCAAGATATATAATTTAATTACTATTCCAATCATCGAAAAAATCAATAAGGTAAGAAACATGTTGGTATGCATCTACTTTTAACATGTTTTCAAAGAATTAAATGAGAAGGGAGACAATATTTATAATCTGGAAATTATTTTTATTTCAATGTGAAGATCCAACTACAACAAGTATGACTAGGATAATCATGCACTAGTCTGAACACTTGAGAAATGGCAACAATATACCATTGATAAATAAACTAGCTTACACAATGACCATTGCTTCCCATAATGAGCCTATCCTTTGGTACTCTATGATTTCACCGGATGAAGACTAAGAATGATCGTGTTGGATGGAAGTGAATAAATATGGGTGATTTCATGTTGGGTGGTGGATCACACCTACAATGAGCTCCTGCAATGTCAACTAGGATAGTGCAAAAGTGTGGATTCAACACTCCTCTTTTGATGGTATTTCTACAAGCACCCTCATTGAGAGACTAGGAAATTGCCTCCCATTGTAACATTTTTCTCCAAGTCCTATTGTCATCTTGGTTCACAAATCCAGACCCATATTCATAGTTTCACACGTCCTGACATGTCTTGATAGTTTCAAAGAATGAAAATTTTTTAACTACCTCGTGAAAGCAAATTAATTACATTCCTGGGACATACAATCATTGTATGGAATCTATTTGTATCACAAGACGATATTTAATTCATATGGAAAAACTGTTTCCGATGTACTTCACTCACAGAATCATTAAAACCATTAAACTATAATGATGTTATTATTCAAATTGAATTTGCCCATCCATCCAGGATGACAACTTTTAATAGTTATTTGAGATGCAATTAGATCCATGTAGATGTTGAGAGTCCAAATTTACAAACCATTGACCATACCTTACCTTCCTATGGTGGCGGAAACCCACCATGTTCCCTCGCCTCACTCACCAACCCTATCCTTACCTGCTCCATGTCCTACAAATTTCTTGACCAATCACAAATATTAATAACAATATAAATATGATGAATACTTAAATACAAGTATATTTCTTTAATGGAATTAGAATGGTAATGGAGTTATATATATTTCTTACAAAATCTTGAAATTTGATGGTTGCAGTCATTCAATATGTCAAGTGTGATGGATCGTGTTCATGATATGTTGTGGTTGTGGCCATGGAAAGAAGAGGAACCCTCATTTCTCTTAGAATTTGTAGTAGAGAAATCATCAAATCAATCGGGTTTCTAGGGTTGTCAACCATGACTAGTATATTTTCCATTTCATCAAAAGAAGTGGTACTAGTACTTCCTCTAATATTTGATAATTCAACATTCACCAAGCTGTCAACTCCCCCACTACCTGTGGAGCCCTGTTGTTAGAGGCTTATGCTAGTGGATGCACCCTTATGAGACTATTGCAAGTCTATGCTGGTGGTTGTACCCTCCTAAGATTGAGAACCTGGGAGCTTCTTCAATTCTGATTCCAACTTTTTATTCCTCTCTTAGAGTTCTTCCACCCGTGATTTGAGACTAGTTAAATAGTCTCTCATATAGCCCAATATGAAAGCCTTGTCTTTCTACAAATATATTAACAACAAAAAATCATTTTTTTGTACCTACTTCTAACTTAAATTTAAGAGAATATTATTTTTATATTACATATATTTTCAATAGTTATAGAGATTAAATCCAAATTTCAATGGATGGCCATAAAACTTTGTTCATTATAACAAAAAATTTAATTTTCATTGAACATACCATCGTGCTACAACGGATGAATGGACACAATGCGTCAAACCTCTCCTTCAATTTATCCCTCCTCATACACTCAGAAATTAGATGATGAACCTAATCATTAGAAACCATTCCTCCTAGTCGTCTTTCGCTCCTAGAAATTGATATTTGTCCAAATCTTTCTCGATGAATATTCCTCAAGATTTCTAGGCTTCTCTTCAATATGCACTGACTCTCAACCACGGGTTGGCTTGACATTTTTATTTTTAGTATCCATATGTAAAATGTGCTCATCATCATGTTCCCCACTGATGGTGCAATAGGGAAATCTCTGGGCTGACTGGTTTGCGAGAATAACAGTGGACCTAGAATGCTAAGTTGCATTGAGGAAGTCACAAGATCAAGGCTTCCGATCAAAATCCTAGAAGAAGATGGCCATTGCAATAGTTGTTAGTAAGGATGCAACCCACTTGCCAATTTTGCGGTGGATATAGAAAAACGATGGGTATCCTATGGTATACTGGTTTTATCACCTCTAAAATGGGTGGGATACCATAGATAAGAAACCATGGATGAACTCTCATGGCTATCAATGGAGCATGATAGAAGTGAAGAATAAGATGCAGTTAATATGCTCGTCTTATGCATCGGCATAGGGACAGAAATGTTAGGTGACACAATTACATTAACTAGAAGGCTGGAAAATCCCAATTTATTCTACTCATCAAGTTTAACCTTCAATGGAAAAACTTCTAAAATAATGTCTCCTACTCTCGTCCAACATAGTGTCTCCCACTCTTGTTGATGAAACAAATTCTAAAACAATGTCGCCCATTCTCGTCCAACATAGAGGGAAACCATCGCCCCATTTGAGAGACTCAAACCAAAAGCCAAACACTCCAAAACAGTTACTCAAACCAAAATCCAACCATTCTAGAATGGTTTCACAATGATTGACTTGGAAACAGTGTAATGGGAAGGAATTATGATAGTTATGTTGTGGGATCTGACAATCTAAGAGTTTTCAATCATCTAACATTTGATCCAAGGTTGTAGACCTGTACACAATAGCAACTGGGGAAGTTTTTCTCAAAGAGGAACACCTTACAACATAATTAAAAAATTTTAAAAATAAAAATACAATGAAAACATTAAAAAAACACATTCGAGATCTTTATTCTAAGCTTTAACTTTGTGTGTATGTTTACCACATGTACATAACTCATGATATAATACATAATTTATTGTTGTTTGTAATTTCAATGGATAGGGACAACCTTCTATTTTTGTGCAAGGACTAATACTAGTTATAGTATTGGTCCCACACATCCATCAAAAAATCATCATAAACCATAAAAAAGATGCACATAAATAGTTTATTTTAAGTTATATAAGTTATTAAATTACCTTCAAAATGGGCCCATATTATGGTTGGACCAACAATTGTCAAACACCAATCCTTCACATCACAAGTTGACAAGACATATTGTCCCAACTACCTCCAGCTCCGAATTACCAATTAAGTCAAAATGCACTACAAAACATTCAATTGAATTCTATCTAGGAGTGCACCTATCCCATCAAATAGTCACTCATTGATTTCCACTAGAGCAACACATCCTATTAATGAGAAATACCTACACAAGAATAGGTGAAATGTGTGTCAACCATATCTACATGTGTGTTTAGCCATTCAACCTATTGAAGACAATAAATGACACCATTAAATTCAAGAATTAGTTTAAAGGATGCAATAAATGAAAACAACCCTTTCAATTCAGGTATTAAACACACTCTCCTTTTCAATTCAGGAATTAAACACAGGAAGCAAAAGGATCAACTATGAAATATTATCAATCATTTGATCATGTATAAATCATTCCAGAACACACATTTGAATTTGGGAGATTGAAATCCATGCTAGTCTTCCCTACCAATTAAATTCTAGTTCAAAAAGCTATAAAACATCAACTCATACTGATTTTCATTTGAAACATTCATTCTACTCATCAGTTGCTGGAGACCTACATTCAAAGTGTTCAAACATTGTTACATTCATCCTATTCATCAAATGTTGGAGACATACAAACAGAGTGTGTGCACAGTGTTACATTCATTTTATTCATCAACTGCTAGAGATATACAAGTTTCTTTTTGTTGAATAATTTTATCATATTGATTATTTTATCATTATTTTTGTTGAGAAACAATGGTAAAATAAATCCATTATAACCAATATCACTTGTTAGGCAGATCACAAGATCCAAATAGAGAAAAAATTTTAAATGAATAATGATATTGATGTCTATTTATCACTTTTATATGCTTATTGGAAATTCTCTTCTAATTATTATATTATTAAATTAAGACGAGATAATTTCAATATTGCAAGAGCAAAACTACAAGGAATTCGACAAATGAGATGCAAGAGAGAATCATTTATTTTGTTTTTGCGTCAGGGTGCACTTTAAGGCTCGATATATTGTCTTTGAACCCACCTCACTCTCCTTATGTCAAGAAATCTATTCCTTCCTCAACGATATGGGCATGCTATAACTACCATTCGTTCAGACTCGTTACTCAATACAATGAGTCTATTTGAACCCCAATCCATTTAGAGTCTAATAACCTTGCCTCAATCTCTATCTATTAGATAAGAACTTGCTTTAAGGTTAGATTACATATATATAAATGATAACATCTAGAGACTCTATAGGACCACTTAAATCATTCTCAAGATTAGAATAACCATACCTTCCAGTTTATTAAACAATTTCAATTGCACCGTAAACTAAAATCGTTACTCAATACAAGGAGTCTATTTGAAGCCCAATCCATTTTGATCTAATAACCTTGTGTCAATCTCTATCTATTAGATATGAACTTTATTTAAGGATGGATTACAAAAATATAAAAGATAGCATCCAAAGAATCTAGAGGACCACCTAAATCATTCTTAAGATGCAAATAACCATACCTTCCAGTTTAGTAACCAATTTCAATGCCATTGTAAGCTAAAATTGTTACTCAATAAAATGAGTATGTTCGAACCCCAATCCATTTAGACTCTAATAACCCTTTGTCAGTATCTATCTATTAGATATGAACTTGCTTTAAGGTTGGATAACAAATATATAAAAGATAGAATCCAGGGACTCTAGAGGACCACATAAATCATTCTCAAGATGAAAATAACCATACCTTCTAGTTTAATAACCAATTTCATTTCCATTGTAACAAAAGATAGTTACCAAATACAATGATTGTGTTTGAACCTTGATCCATTCACAATCTAATAACCTTGTGTCTGTCTCTATCCATTAGATATGAACTTGCTTTAAGGCTAGATTACAGATATATAAAACATAGGATCTAGAGATTCTAGAGGACCATTGAGAAATAAGATGCTAATGAGAGATGAAATGAGGTAGTTAGTAGGCAAGAAGGTTATCTTATCCTTGACTAGGCTAGGGAGAAAAACCAACAACAATGCCAATATGCTAACGTAATAAAGTATTATTCCTTCAATGTATCACTATCAATGAAACACAAACTACTTTAACTTACTCGCAAGTATATATCAGTCAATTAAATGATGAGATCAACCATTAAATCATTCTCAATATGAGATTAACCATACCTTCCAGTTTAGTAACCAATTTCAATGCCACTGTAACCTCAAGTCCGACCCCTACAATTTAATATTAGGCTACTATAACAATGATATGAATCCATTGTCAACAAGATTGGTTGAGCATGATTTGAGGAGAGAACACTTAGTAACCTTTGTGATTACAAATCTATAAAAGATAGCATCCAAAGATTCTATAGGAGCACTAAGAAGTAAGACACTATTGAGAGATGCAATAAGGTAGTTAATATCCAAGAAGGTTATCCTATCCTTGACTAGGCTAGGGATAAAATCCAAAACAATGTCAATATGCTAACTCAAGAAAGTACTAGTCCTTCAATGCACCATTGTTAATGAAACATGGACTATTGTATCTTACTGGAAAGTATATATCAGTCAATTAAATGATGAGTTCAACCCTTAAATCATTCTCAATATGAAAATAACCATACTTCTTGTTTAGTAACCAATTTCAATTCCACTATAACCTCAAATCTGACCCCTGCAATTTAATATCAGAATTCTATAACAATAATATCAGTCCATTGTCAACAAGATTGGTTGAGCAAGATTCAAGGATATAACAATTAGTAACCTTTATGATTACAGATCTATAAAAGATAGCATCTAGATTATAGAGGATCACTGAGTAGTAAGACGCATATGAGAGATAAAATGAGGTAGTTAGTATCCAATAAGGTTATCCTATCCTTGACTAGGCTAGGGAGAAAAGCCAATAACAATGCCAATACGCTAACTCAAGAAAGTATTATTCCTTAAATGTACCACTATCAATGAAACATGGATTGTTGTGGCTTACTGGAAAGTATATATCATTCAATTAAATGATGAGATCAACCCTTAAATCATTCTCAAGATGTAAATAACCATACCTTCCTGTTTAGTAACTGATTTCAATGCCACTATAACCTAAAATCTGACCCCTGCATTTTAATATCAGACTACTATCATAACAATGATTCAAACATGATATTTTTCGATAGTCTACAATAGGTCATGTTTTAGGAGAAGTAAGCCTACAACTGATTGAAAAAATACACTCCAATCATTAATAACATGTAGCAGACCTTAGAATATCCTCACAACCTAGAAAAATCAATCAAATAAAGCCCACAACCACGCAAGAGAAAGCTAGAAAGAAATTTTATGTGTGAATTTTTTGTGAAATTTAATGTGTGAATCCTCACTCTTTCTTTCTATATTTATTTCTCATTTGTGTGAATTTAATTATTCCAAGCCTCTTGTAATATGAAATTTTATGTGTGAAAACCCTTCCAATTATGAGTTTCATATCAGAGATGTATTCAGTCACCCGTAAGGCTCATGTTAAGAAAATGTAAGATTGAAGTTACAATATTTAGATAAAGAACTAATTGTTGTTTCTAATTGATTGCAAAGTCTAATGAATTACCTTGTTTTATAATACAACTTCTTAAAATCAGAATTTTATAGTAAATATGTAGGTTGTTGCATCCATGCCAAGAGTTTATATTGTAGATCGTATAAGGAACGGGAGGAGATGAGGGGAAACGGGGTCCCAACTGCGATCTAGTTCATCATATGAGGTTAGGGGGTGTGATGTGAATGCTCCAAATGCTCCCATATATGTCATTGAAAAGGACACTATGGTGGTAGATCATGCTATCCCACCATCAACCATAGAGCCACCTTCAACCACAGTGCAAGGTGCAAGTTCAACAAAGAAAATCAATGCCATCAGAGGTTGGACAAAGAAAGACATGCTAGCTGTAATTTATGAAATCAATTTTAAGGGATATTCAATCTGTGCCTTTGCAAAAAAAATGGCATTGTTGCCTTTAACATACATTATTGGATAAATGGGTTGACTAATATAAAGCATAAAGGACCTCTTATAGTTATCACTAAAGAGGAGAAGGATGAGTTGGCTGAGTGGCGTAAGGAGATGGCCCAATTGGGAGATGGGTTAGAGCTTGTAAAACTTAAATCCACAGTAGGTCAAATCTGTCACAGGAGGCCAAAATCCTTCAAAGCTGGGTTTCCTGGTAAATCATGGTGGATTGGGTTTATAAAAAGGCATCCAAACCTTGAGCTACATACAGCCGAGGGCCTTGACAAATACAGGCTTGAAATCTATGACCTGCAATTATGTCCAAGTTCTATAACACTTTTTCTATTGCATTTGAGCAACACTCATATGCCCTAGACCATATATGGAACTGTGATGAAACGAGCTTATAGGAAAGAAGGAATTATGGTATGTAGGTAATTACCAAGAGAGGGAACATAAATGTGTGCAACGTTTTTCCTAAGAGCAGGGAGTGGATCATTATTCTTTGTTTTATCGATGCAATTGGTTCTTCAATCCCAGTATTTTATCTATTCAAAGGTAAAACTCAACTAAAATACTATATACAGAATTCTGAACCAGGTGTGTGCATGGTTTCACATCCCCATGCATGGATGAAAAAGGAACTATTCATGAATTGGATTTGTCACTTTGTGGCATCGATACCAGATGGTGTCTCGCCTGAAAACTTACAACTACTGATTTTAGATGGCCATGGAAGCCACATGGTTTTGCAGATGATTGAGGAGGCCAACAATTTGGGCATTGACCTGTTAACAAGTCCGTCTCATGCCATTCATAGATTAAAACCCCTTGATGTCAGTGTGCTTGGGCCTTTTAAGAAATATTTCAGGGTCAAGCAAGCTTCGTGGATGGCAAAGCTTCCAAGGGTGGAAGTAAAAAGGTTTGAGCTAGTTGAGCTTGCAAGTAAAGAATTTAAAAGGGATCTCACTCCTTCTAATATCAAGGTTGGATTTAGGAGGACTGGTATATGGCCACTTAGTGTTGATGCTCTTATGTATGATATTGGTTGTAGACAAGCATTTGATGTGGAAGTTCAAGAGGTAGAGAACTTACAAGACCATGTTGATGCATGAGAAGATGTCACTACTCTTGAAGATATAATGTCCCTTTCCTAAGGGCACTTCTATGGTGATGAGTATGAACATGTGACTGAAACACAATTCATTCATGAACCAACTATCAATATCATGGAGGCTATCACACCCACTGAACCACTTTCCAATTCTGCATGTGATATTCCATATGAAGCAATTGATGAAGCAAATAAAATTTCAAAATTGATTTCAAATAATAATGCAATAGGATTAAACAATGAGAAATTGAACATTCTCACCCAACTAAGCCCACCATCATGGTTGGCAGAGGCCATGATGAATATCAACACACATAATGTGTCTACCATCAACGAGGAAATCATTGACATGCCTTCACAACCATCAAATTTTAACACCAAACTTGTTCATTATTTTGTGGACAATGCATCACTGGAAGAGGAGCCTATTTAGAATGAAGTGCATGAAGAAGACAACAATGGGACCAATCAGTTGTACCAGAGGTTGACAGCCAAGTTTGAGGTTGTGAGGAGCATGGGACAACAAATAAGAGAATAATTGGTGCATTCTTAAACCTACCATTAGAGAGAGTGAAGGCTACTTCAAGGAACTCAACATCAGATTGTGTTTGTTTGGGGATGAGTTCACAATTTTTCACATCTGAAGATTATATGAATTTATTGTTTGAGTCCGAACGTAAAAAAAAAATTAAATTCAAGAATCAAGGAGATGACCCAAAAGAATGAGTCTCCCTCATACTAAAAAGGAATAATATTTTAACCACCTTCAAACCTTTAAACACCATCCGAAGTTGCCTCAATTCGGTAAAAGATCCCATTGACCCTAAGTGCCATAAGGGCATCTATTTAATTCCTTTCTTTTGTGGTAAACCCTATGTAGGTGAAGCTTGCATATCCATCAACATTAGAATCCAAGAACATTCTGCTGACATTAAACATAATCAATCCAAAACGTCAACATTGACAAAACATTTCGATAAAACCAATCATCAAATCTGTACTGAAAATACCCATATCTTAGCTAGAATTGATCACTACTTCCTTAGGAAATTTAGAGAAGCCATAGAAATCAACAAGCGCCCAAAGAACCTTAATCAAGACGACAAATGAACCATAAGTGAGAACATGATTCCCACTTTAACATCCACTTTAATCTATGTCTAAACTCTCTTCCCCTCCCCTAATGATCCTGGTTTTCATCATATCATTAACCTCTCTATTTATTTAGTTTATAATAATTCACCTCACATTTAATAATATATCCCCATTTAAACTAATTATTTAATCAATCAAAGACATCAATTACTACCCATTATAATCTATCAATCAACATCAAATATTTCACTCATCATACCAAAAAAACATACATACATATCATCTATTAATTATTTATTATAATAATAATATTTTTTAATTTTTTTTATAAACTTTAGTACCCATTTATTATAATAATAATATTTTTTAACTTTTTTTATAAACTTTAGTACCAATTCATCATAATTGATTACATAAATCCAATTTAGATTCATTTATCTCAACGTCTTCATTCAATCTCTCATAATCATTAGAATTAACATATTTTTTTCTTTTACTCTAATATCTAATACATTGTCATATTATTATCTTGCATTATTTATTGAAATTATAAAATCTAGCATGAACTTTATAAACTCTTTATTAATATATTATTTGTTTAAATATATTTCCATATTTATCATTTAAACATTCATTTAAATCAATAAGAATTTATATGATTTTTAAACTTTATATCCTTTCCTAATTCTTAAATTAATAAGTAGATTTACAATTTTTAGAGTTACTCTCAGCTCTTCCTCTCCTTTATCTATTTATTGAAATACTTGGTAGACCATTCTTCCATATATATTTCTCATCCTGAAGATGAACCACAATCGCTGGTTCAAAAAGTCGATTACAACAACAATAAATGCGATATGAATCTAGAAATTGATTTACATAATGATAAAGATCGCAAAAATTTGAAGTCTCAAAAAATCTAAAAATAGAAAGAAAGAGTTGGCCAAGCAAAAAAGAGTTGCAAAGATTGCAAGAGTAGAAATTTGAGCAAAGGAAAGGTTGGAAAGACAAAAAGCAAGGGAAGATAAGGAACATAAAAAACTATTGGCAAGGCAAGAGAGGGAGGCAAAAAAGGTTCAACAAGTGTTGGAAAAAGGAGTGGTGACAAGCAGGGAAGACTATGGTCCAAGCTAGTTTGAAATATATAGGATGACGTCCAACACGTTGGACCAAATTGCAGAGAAAACACCATCATACCAAGAACTGATTAACATCGAAGTCCCCCACTATCATCTAGGGGTTATTCCCACCCCTACTAGTCCAAGTTTTGAATCCTAACTATGTTTATAAGACACTTGCACTCAATGTTGGTGTTAGTAATGCAAGTAGACACTTGGGCTACTCAGTCCCTTCATGGCTACAAGGAGAAAATTGGAATCAAGCATATGGAAACATTCAGGCACATCCTAATCAACTAATCTTGGGTAGTCCACCATACCTGGGTCAAGCATGCAACTTAACAATTTTGGGCAATACAAGAAATGGAGGTCATCAAGAAAAGGGGTGGCATGACTTAATTTTTGTATCCACCTAGCAATGTGAATTTTGTAAGGATGCAATATGTTGATTGGTTTCATATTAGAAGATAAACTTTTACACACTTAAGTATTATCTAGTTCATCATATTTAGGATCGAAAATTATTAAAATACCATTCTCTTCTACACAATTACATCCAGCTTTACTCAATTTGAGAATGTTTGTTAATGGTCATTGTGATGGTCAAGGAATAAAGGTAGATCAACTGAATTCAAGAAGTTAAACTCTATTGGGATAATATGGTCTAGATATAATTGAGCTATGTTAGGATAATTTGATCAAAGTTAGATCAAATGAATTCCAAAATATGAATTCTATGGAATTTAAATTTGAATTTTGATCATGAACATGATTTTTATTTCGATGTGAAGATCCAACTACAACAAGTATGACCAAGATAATCATGCACTGGTCTAAACACCTCAACGATATACCATTGGTAAAGAAACGGTCTTACACATTGACCATTGCCTTTATGAGAAACCTAAAAAAAATCAATTAAGAATTCTAAGTTAAAAAATTAGGGGAGGGATTCCATTATTATTGGATTGATTTATTTTTAGGATGATTACCCAAATATGAATGACATTAACAGTAAATAAAACAATAGCGACAATATACCGTTGGTAAAGAAACTAGCTTACACATTGACTATTGCAAATCATTAACAATAAATAAATATTCCATTAACAGTAAATAAAGAATCGAACTTCCCCAACTAGAAATGCATTACACACACACACACATATATATGAGAATAATAATTCAAGATGTATAATTTAATTCTTATTCCAATCATTGACAAAATCAACAAGGTAAGAAACATGTTGGTATGCATCTCCTTTTAACATGTTTTCAAATAATTAAATGAGAAGGCAGATAAGATTTCTAATCTAGAAATTATTTTTATTTCGATGTGATGATCCAACTACAATAAGTATGATTAGGATAATCATGCACTAGTCTAAACACTTGAGCAATGGCAACAATATACCATTGATAAAGAAACTAGCTTACACAATAACCATTGCAAATAATTTAGAACAAATAATTACTCCATTAACAGTAAATAAAGAATCCAACTTCTCCAATTAGAAATGCATTATAGATATGGAATTACAAATATATATGAGCATAATAATTCAAGATTTATAAATTAATTGCTATTCCAATCATGGACAAATCGACAAGGTAAGAAACATGTTAGTATGCATCTTCTTTTAACATGCTTTCCAAGAATTAAATGAGAAGGCATATAAGCTTTCTAATCTGGAAATTATTTTTATTTTGATGTGAAGATCCAACTACAAAAAGTATGACCAAGATAATCATGCACTGGTCTAAACACTTGATCAATGGCAACATTATACCATTGGTAAAGCAACTAACTTACACAGTGACCATTGCAAATAAGTAACAACAAATAATTACACCATTAACAATAAATAAAAAATCCAACTTCCCCAACTAGAAATGCTTACGGATATTGACATTACAAAAAAAAAAAAAAATATATATATATATATATATATATATATATAATATATATATTATATGAGCATCAGAATTCAAGATATATAATTCAATTCTTATTTCAATCATGGACAAAATGAGCAAGGTAAGAAACATGTTGGTATGCATCTCCTTTGAACATGTTTTCAAAGAATTAAATGAGAAGGCAGATAAGCTTTCTAAAGAAGCATTACTCCCTCAGGAAAGTTTGTTGGTTACGGCAAAGATAAGATGTGGCAGTACACTTCTAGAAGAGGCAGTTTTTAAATTTAAAATTTTGGCCATGAAAAAACAGAGACTTTATCCTTTTTTATACTTGAAAGGACCCTAAGATCTTGAAATATCAAATATGTATTTTTGACACCAAAAAAAAAAAAAATCAAAATCATGTTTCAATAAATTTAAAACAGGGACCAATAACAAATAATCATGCCATTAATAGTAAATATAGTATCCAACTTCGCCAACTAAAAATGCATTACAGATATGACATTAAAAATATATATATGAGTATAATAATTCAAGATATATAATTCAATTCTTATTCCAATCATGGAAAAAATAAACAAGATAAGAGACATTTCGGTATGCATCTCCTTTTAACATGTTTTCAAAGAATTAAATGAGAAGGAAGATAAGCTTTCTAGAGAAGAATTACTCTTTTAGGAAGGTATGCTGGTTACAACAGAGAAGGGAGGTGAAGTACACTTCTAGAAGAGATTACCGAAGGACTAAAGACAATGAAGAAAATCTAATTTATTTAGGAAATTTTTAAATTGAAATTTTTGTCCATGAAAAAATAGGAAGACTTTATCTTTTTTATACTAGAAAGGCACCTGAGATCTTGACCCACCATAAAAACATTACGTAACTTCAAAAAGCTTCATCTAATGTTAAGACGAAACCAAAAATAACCACAACCTCTCAGATCATACATAGACCTCTGTCAAGATGAAACCCTAGCATATTTCCAAGCAGCAATTAAACCCTAACATATTTCTTAGCAACAATTAAACCCTCAACTTTAACAATAGAAATAAAACTCTAACTCTCCAAGTTGTTATAATAACAATTACAGTGTCAAAATGTATTCAAGGAGACTCACCCATTCAATATTAATCCCACAATTCAAACAAAAAAAATCACAATTTACACAAAACCCACAAAGTTGAAAGTGTCTATAAAGACAAGAAGATAAGTTGAACAAAGGCACAATAATCCATTCGGCTAAATGTGTCAGTGTCCTACCTTCCAACTCTTGTTCTGTCGGCTTCCTCCTTGCCAGCACACCACAAGAGCCCCAGATGTTCCAAAAACTGTAGCTCCAACTACAAATTGCATGTGACTTGCAAGACATGTCTAGTATGGGGTTAGACATCCCTAAACTTGCATGAAAACATAGAAATTCTCCCATAAAGCTCAGAAACTTACTAGTTGATGAGCCCTAGAAATGGGTAATTATATGGACTTATTCGGCCTCTTATTTCGACTTAATCCACCATTCTCACTAGTTTGTTGCATGTTTTTAAATATATTTATGCTAATAGAGTGAATTGCGTTAGTCACTTTGCCATGTAGTCTAATGAATGTTTTATGCAGATTTTTTGGACAATTTTGGACAAAGTCAAGGAATTTATGAGAAAATGGCAGCCAAAACTTGAGGAAAACAGGGAAGAGTATTTGTATGGGGGTTGTCTCCTTCATTTATGACCCCTTCTCTCGAATCCTCCATCAGTAACTCGGAGCACAAAGGTCCACATTGATGATTCCAAGGGGCAGTCGAACAAGTAAAGTAGGACTATTGTTTATCTTCAGTTCTGGGAAGCCGAGTTCCTTGATTTTAGGAGGATTTTTGGAGGTCCCCATTTGTATAAATAAGGAGGCTTAGAGCCTCAGTAGGTTATCTAGTTATTAGTAGATTTTCGCACTTTTGTGCAGCATTGTGTTCAGCTTATTTTCGAGTTCCTTTTTTAGAACAGTTTATGTAATGTAACTGTTATTTTTGATAATGAAGATGAAACAGTTTTTGAGCCAGCACTGATCCCTTTCAGAGGGCTGAAGATCTTAGGTTAGGTCCCAACCCAAGCTACCCAACACCTCATACTGTGTACTTATATGTTCTTGCTTCAATTCATGAGTTAATTTATGTTGCATAGATTCATTTTACTTTGTTGTATTAGGTTGCTTTTGATGGTTAGTATAGTTGTTTTTGTTTCAAGTTGCTTAAGTAAGTTACTGCAGTGACAGAATAAGATTCAAAAAGGCCAACAACAAGCCCTGATATCCTTTCTCCCTTCCTAGGACTATGATTTTAGGTCAAGGCACTACTGCTGCCACCAAAAACACAATTTTTGCTCTTCCATGCAACTGCCAGTGTGATAACTTGATTTCGGAAAGTTGATATTGGTTTAGATTCAGTTGCTTGGATAATTTCTTGTTCTTTCCCATATATCTCTCTACATTCCTTTCTGTTCATCGATTACTATTCAACATTTTCTGTTTGTAGGTCAGAAATTAGGTCAAGCTAGACAAAGTTTTGTTTTCATGGTATAGTTAGTTCTTGCTTTGGTCAGTTTTAATAAATAAATGTGTAGATCTCTTACAAGACATCTCAACTCACCATACACCCATAGAACAGCTAGCACCAACCCGCCCTATCACATATTTCCCAACTCATTCGCAACATTTCGCCAATTTTCCCTAATTTCTGCGTTTTTTCCATAAAGTTGCTTTCTTGCCATTTGAACAAATCCAACCATCACATTCATTCTTGATCTTCCTTGACAAGTTATAGACACCTAAACACCTTCATCTAGCCTTCAATTTCCCTTTCCTATTATTTTTCCCCCTTCAAAACTCCAAAAATAGCTCTCAGCCTCCTCTTGTAGATCCTCCTCTAGATCCCCTGTAGCCTCCTGTAGAATTTCCTATGAGTGATTTTTTGAAGTCCGATCGTTATGGAAGTCTCTAGAAGGGTACTAGCAGCTTCTTAGGACCTCTCCACACCTTTCTCCACCTCTGCAACAACCAACTCCATCTTCCTTTTCCACCAAACCTCTGCACAATCACAACTAGATAAATCACAAGCATAATAATTTCACATAAAAACACTCAAAAGCACAAAAAGATGTTTTCTTCTCATTTCTCTTCAAAATTAGCTTGAATAAATGCAATTTACATTTTCAGTAGTCAATGTCATTCATTTCTTCAGTTTTCATCTCTTTTCTTGCAAAAGTATGGTTAATAGGTAAATTAGGGTCTGTTAGGGTTTTCTAGGGTTTGCCTTACATTTCAGTCCTTCTTCTCTCTCTGCAAATGGATTAGCCCCTGCAAAGTTAGTTTTCCTTCATCACAGTCAAAGCTTCTTCTGAGAACTCATAGAAGTTAGCTTAAGCTCCTAGCGAACTTGCGCAAGTTGATCAAGTGATAGCCTACAGTAAGAGCTAGTACTTGTGCATACAGCACTGTCTCTTCCAAGGTTTTTATGAACTATTGGGTTGATAAAAGTAAAGTAGGAAGCCCTAGGAGTTTGCAACATTATTGTTGTAATACTCGTGCTCACCACTAGTTTACTTTAAAAAACCCGTCAGAGCATGAAACCGCCATATCCAACACTGAGTTGAGCCAAATCCGCCACAGGGACGGACACAAACAAATACCTAGACCAATAGACCAGACAAGGAAGAAAAAATAACCCAATAAACTAAACCAAATTCTATATAACAACTGAACAACCTCTCAAACAAGAAATAGAAATGTCACATATCCCACTATCTGCAACACCAGGGACGGTTATGGCTATGACCAGCATCGTAGCAGCATCACACAAGTCGAGAAAAAATGAACCAGTACCAGGCTTGAACATAATAAGGCAGTGTCTTCAGGAAGCTTCTAAGATACATTTGTAAACTAACTCTAATGATCCCTAAACTGGTTGAACTAGGTTCATAAACTAAACCTAATGCTCCCTAAACCCGCTGAACCGGTCACCACATACGGACGACACCTGTCTGCAGGCGGAGGAGATGTGTCATACGAAACCTTAGCATGTCTGCATGGCATCTCTAACGTTTGATATGGATGCATTCGAGTAATTGCATCCCTCTCCTAGACATTTTTTATTCTCCTCAAGCATTAAGACACCAATCTGTCGTGCTGATTTCATATCCCAGAATGATCTGCCATGCTAGTTTCATTTAGTTTCCATTAAGAGAAGGTGTACAAGTGGTTGATTGCACATTATATGGAAAAAATCCATATGAATCAATGACATGTCAAAATTGACATTGACTTGGGTGGTTTGGATTTTCTCATGTTGTCTATTTTCGCAGGGATCTTGGTTGTTTTCCTGTTTGACGTGTGGTTGGCTTGAATGAAAAGTTTCTCATCATATTTTGATTCAGGGGTCGGGTAACTATGCTACTTTGTTTCTCCCTTGGTTCTTTGCAGTTTTTTTTCTATTATTCCTGCTTTTGTTGGCATAATTGATTAGAAAAAAAATTAATAAAATAAAATTTGTGGTATGAACGTAGATGTGTTTGGAGCAAGAATTAGGAAGGCACGGGTGATGGACAGGACTCGTGGTGATTCTCGAGCTTCTACTTTCGGTAAGTATAAAAAAATAGTTGTTGTGAGCATGATTTTGCATGGTTTTTGTTTATCATATTTGATGTTGAGCTATGGTGATAGATAGATAGAAAAGAAATACAGGGTTTTTAAAACATTTTTTAAATTGAAAAATCATACAAAATTTTTAATATTCAATTTCCATGTAGAGTTACATGTTATGCCATTGATATCTAATTTCCATAAATATATTTAAATTGTAGCCGGATGCAATAGTAAAATGCCTATCTTTTAATAAACAATCGTAGTGTTTTAAATTTACAAGTTACACGCAATAAGAATATCATGTAACTTCTTTATTTATTTTTTTATTATAAATGATTTTCTACGAGTTTTGTTTGATTTTGAAACTTATAATGGAGAATAGGATAGAGTTGCAAATGCCCATTATATACCTTGGCAAAGATATCACATGCACTGTGTGTATTGACATATTTTATTGAAGGCAACTTTGTTTTTAGAATCAGTGAAAATAGAGATGGGGAGGTTCAAATTGAGTAAATTTAGGTGAGCGTTCTATATTTTCATCTTGTGATGATTTTGTTGTAAATATTTTTAGTGGATGCATAGGAATATATGAATATATCCTTGTTGGGGTGTGGATGTATACAATTTGAACGGATATTTTTTCTCCCTTGTGTGAGAAATATTCATCTTTGTTGTTGGGTATATGCATAAGGTGATTATGTGAGTTTCTTTTGACTTGGTATTCTTTGGAATGGCTTACACATGAATTTGTTTGTTGGGTGTATGTTATGTGTTTTTTATTTAGATTTTCATTTGATTTTTTTTTTAAAGTTTGGTTTCGTGCCTGTATTTTTAATGGCTTTTCCATGGTGGAGTATATACATAGTTTCTGGTTGGTGGCAATGCATGGCTAGCTTATGTGTGAGGATGGTGATGTGGGGATATGTTAAGATTTTATTTGAATTTAGGTGTGCATATACAGTTTGTGTATTTTTTTTTGTGGCCATGGTTTGATTTTGGATTTTATGTTGTAGATCGTATGAATATATTGTTCTCTGTTGAATTCCTAGGTGGGTATATGCATCAATGGTGATTTTAGAATGTGGGCATCTCTCGAAACTTGATTTTTTTTCTTTGGGTATATTTGTATTTTCTTATTTTAGCTGATTACATTTATTTTTTTTAAGTTAGGTACATACAGTGTGATTGATATGTTGCAGTTCGACCGGCTATTCGCTTTTGCAAACTTGATGTAGGAGCATCCAACTAAGGGAGGTCATGGCTGGAGTATTTGTCTTTGCAGACTGGAAGGAGTTTCAATTTTTGTTTTTTTTAATTCCATTTAAATTACTAGTTAACAACATTTAGGATCTTAAGTTAAGTTTAATGTTGTCCCAACCCTCTGTTTATTTTTATTTACTGTTCTTTTTATTTTTGTTTCAAATTAACTTTAAAATACAAACAAGGGTGAACAGTTATCAATGAATAACTAAAATGTAACTACTGACAGTTTAAATAACTGAACAATGATCTTTAAGAAAGGGGAAAAAACCACTGTAATCAGCCATCATAGTAATGAATGACAAGAAGCACGCAATCATTTTGAAAAACAAGAAAGTATGAATCCATATATTGCAGCCTAAATGTTATTTTCTTCCAAAACTTAATTAAGTTCATTTGTCCATTTCATAACGGTGACAAAGAGTGAAAAATGATCACAGAAGCAAGAAGAAAACACGGTCGAGTTCAACAAATCAACAAAGAGGGTTTGCAGAAGAGTCGAGCATAATTACTATCAAAGGAAGAAACAAGCATCTACAGGTACCAACAAACTTGTATCATTCACATTTATTATTTTCCTTCCAAAATCTCTGTGTATATATAGATATCAAAAATTTACATTCCAAGATACAGTTATAAAAACACAGACAAGCTATGAAACAGAGGTCCTCCGTAATAGTGCCAAGTACAACTAGGAGTTCGCCATAGAGCCGACATAAATATAGTTTCATAAGTTAACAGCCCAGACGCATAAATGCACAGAACCATGAAAACAGTGAGGCCGAAGCCACAACCCTCGACAAAAAAAGACTACTAGCAACAAATGCTTTGAAACAAACAGACAGAGAAATGAAAAGGCATGACCCTACCTGATACAAAACGTAGCCATCAAAGCAAGAGACCAACGGTTGGCGAGCCCACTTGTACACCTACAGTGGCCACCAAACAAGGCCATTAGAACCCAGCAAGCAAAACCATAAAAACAAGAAATTGAGAATAAGGATGAAGTTTAAGGCGAGTTCACTTACCAGAGGAGCCGAGCCTTGTAAACGGAGGAAGGAAGCCACGAACCAAGGTCACAGTCGCAGAGCACTCACTGCTCACAAGGAGTAAGATAATCAGTGACAGTAGAAAATGAAGCAGAAGCTTAAAACATGGAAGGAGAGTTTACCTCTGTTTGAATGCCGGATGGGAGCTGAGAGTCAAGTCACCCCACAACCATGACCTACAACACAACGACAAACTTACAGTCAAAGAGCGAGATGAAAACCTTGAAGGCAGAAGCATAATCAAAACCACACAATGACAAAAAAACTTATAGAGCCAAGGCAACTCGGGAGTGCAGCTGAAATAGCGCCCATAGAGCCACAAGGTAGGTAGCCAACACAGAACCCATAGACAGGTGGAGAACCTTGTAGAAGCCGAGTGTTTCATGCCCACGAAGCCGATCTTCGAATCGACACATAGAACCGAAAAATAGAGGAGCATCATAGCCATAGCCGATCCATACGGTCGTGGAAAAGCAGAGACCCGCATGCAGCTAACCACAACCATTACCAGAGCTTGCAGACAGAAACCCTCACGGAGAACCATTTCGAGGACAGGATAGCCAAAGCCCTCGTGGAGCAGAAACCTGAGACTAGAAGCTGAGACCTCACCTCGACGGAGCAGTAGAGCACTGGAGCAACAACAGAATGGTTAGGGTAAGGGTTTCTTCAGTATAATGAAGAGGCAAGAGAAGCGAACCCGAGGAAAGGACAATTGTCCTCACCATATTAATTTCTCATACTACAACATAAAACCAATCAACCACAAAACAATCATCCATGCAATCAACATTTAATTGTATCCTGTAAGTGATCAGGGTTAGTCCCATCAATTTTTGGTATTAGAGCCAGGTTAGGGTTAATTGTTTTTACAAAATGGAATTCGGAAGAAGAGGTTGTGGTAGAGCTATTCAAAGAGTAGTAGATGAAGGATTGAGAGAAGAGAGTGCCCATTTGACAGTAGTAGGAGCAAGAAGGAGGAGACGACAATGAGAAAGGACCTGAAATCACATTGTTAAGGTGAGTTTTATTGGCCAGCAGTAAGCCAAAGCCTAAGATTTCAAACTATGATGGTAGTTTGTCCTCAGAAGCGCTATTGGACTGGATCAGTGAGTTAGACAAATACTTTGAATGTGAGGAGATCAGCGAAGATAGAAAAGTTAAATTTGTTGCCACCAAGTTGAAAGGACATGCAACCTTATGGTGGGACAGTGTCTAAGCAGAGAGGAGGAGATAAAATAAGTTACCCATTAAAAAGTGGACCAGAATGGTCACCAAAATGAAGGGTAAGTTTTTGCCCAAATATTACCAGATTGCTCTATATCAGCAGGTGCAAAATTTGAAACAGAGAGGAATGACTATGAAAGAATATACATAAGAATTTTATCGGATGAATCTAAGAGCAGGTTACGTTGAAGACACCCCAGAAAAAATAGCAAGGTTTGTAAATGGCTCAAGGCTGGATATATTGGACGAGATAAGCATTCTTTCTCCAAAAACCATAGAGGAAGCATACTAGAGTGCCTTGAAGGTAGAAGAAAAGATCGCTAGGAAGCAGAATGCCAGAAGAGGACATGGATCTGGCAGAGGGAAAGGACAATCCTTTGGCAAAGGTAGGACTGCCAACAATAGTGTAGAAGGCAGTAGTTTAAAGACCTCGGGGACAAAAAATAAGGAAGGTAGCACTAGGGGAGGAAGGCTATACCAGAGACGAAGGGGTAATGGCAGAGGTAGAGGAGCTATCTACTAGTGTTACAAGTGCCACAAGTGGGAGCACATGTCCTTTGAGTGTCCTGAAGGTGAACAAGTTGGAAAAAGAGGAGCATATGTTGCTCAAACAGAGGAAGCAGAGGCACCACCCCAAGAGGTAGAGAATGTATTGGAGACAGGAGAGGCCTTAGTCTTAAATAAGGTACTGTTGAAACTGGCAAAGGAGACAACTGACCAAACCCGGAGAAAGGCATTATTCCGGACTGTATGTAAGTCACATGGAAAATGCTACAAACTGATTATAGACAGCAGAAGCACTGATAATCTGGTTGCAACAGAGATGGTGGAAAATTGGGTTTGAAAAGGTTAAAGCACCCAACTCCCTATAAGGTGTCTTGGTTACAGAAAGGACATCAACTACTAGTTGATGAGTAGTGTGAGGTGTAATTCCATATTGGCAAGTATAGGGACAAGGTGACTTTTGATATCATGCCCATGGACGTGTGTCATATTCTACTAGGTATACTATGGCAGTATGACTGAAAAGTTGTTCATGACGAAAAAACAAACTGCTACAAGTTTGTCAAGGATGGGATTAAGCATACACGAGTACCCATCAAGGAAGAAGAAATAGCAGAGACTAGTGGGACAAAAGTGTTTCCGATGGGGGGAAAAGAATTTTTAAAACAGACTAAAGATAATGAGATAAAGCATGTCATTGTAAGGAGACCAAGAGTAGTAATGTTGCATACAGAAATTTCTGACTTACCTAAAGAAATCCAGGATCTGTTACAAGAATTCAACGACATTGTGGTGGATGATTTACCGAATAAGTTACCACCAAAGCGAAGTATCAGTCATCACATAGATTTCATCCCCGGAGCTAGTTTACCAAACAAAGTTGCTTACCAGATGAGTACTAAGGACAGCGAAGAGATCAGGAAGCAGGTACAGGGATTGTTGGACAAAGGATTGATACAGGAAAGTTTAAGTCCTTGTGCAATTCCGACAGTTTTAGCTCCCAAGAAAGGAGGCAAGTGGCGGATGTGTACAGATTCAAGAGCAATCAATAAAATTACTATTAGGTACAAGTTTCCATTGCCACGAATGGATGACATGATGGACTGCTTGAGTGGAGCAGCATATTTTTCGAAAATAGATCTAAAGGGCCACCACCATATTAGAATAAGAGAAGGGGACGAATGGAAAACAACTTTCAAAACCAATGAAGGTCTGTATGAATGGCTGGTGATGCCATTTCGGTTGAGTAATGCCCCTAGTACTTTCATTCGCCTAATGAATGAGATGTTAAAGGAGTTCATTGGAAAATTCATGATTGTATATCTTGACGATATACTGATTTTCAGTAAGACCAAGGAAGAACATTTTCGACACATTAGATATGTTTTGGCGAAGTTACAACAAAATAAGTTGCTGATAAATTTTAAAAAATGTTCTTTCTTTCAGAAGGACTTAGTCTATTTGGGTTTTGTGATTGTAGAAAATGGGCTGAAAATGGACCCATAAAAAGTTGTAGCTATAATCAGCTGGCCATCCCCTAAGAGTCTATTCGAAGGTCAGAGTTTTCACAGGTTGGCAAGTTTCTATCGCAAGTTTATAAAGAATTTTAGTAGAATCTGCGCACCCATGTTAGATACCATCAAAAAGGCAATTCAACCTTTCCATTGGACCGAAGCTGCAGAGAAAATTTTCCAGATATTGAAGAAGAAGATCACTGAAAGGCCAATTTTGAGATTGCTTGATTTTGACAAACTTTGCCAAGTCTGTTTTGATGCCATTGGTACAACCATTAGAGCCATACTTAGCCAGGAAGACAAATAGTAGCTTACTTCAGTGAAAAATTAAATGAAAGCAGGGAAAAATACACATCTTACGACAATGTGTTTTATGCCGGTATCCAAGCATTGAAGCATTGGAGACATTATTTGTTGGGTAATGAGTTTGTCTTGTTTTCTGATTATTCTACATTATAGTATGTTATGCAGCAACATAAGGTGAATCATAAACACGCAAAATGGGTTGAGTACTTGCCGATTTTTACATTTGTATTGAAGAATATTAGTGGTCAAGCCAACAAGGTAGCAGATGCACTAAGTAGAAGAGTTTCACTCTTACAGAAGAGCACGATACAAGTGTTGGGTTTTGAACACTTGAAGGACTTGTATCAAACCAATGCAGATTTCAAGGAGGCTTATGAAGCCTGCCAAAATCCCTTGTTGAGGAATAATAGTCCATGGTTGGACTATAACTTACAGGAGGAGTTGCTATTCAAGGGAGGACAGTTGTGTGTTCCAGAATGTTCGATGAGGGAGAACATCATCCAGGAAAAACATAGTGGAGGTCTAGTTAGACATTTTGGCATTGATAAGACCTTGGATCAGCTTAGTCAGTTTTACTACTGGCCGAAGAAGTGACGAGATGTGCAACAATATGTAACCGGGTGTAAACTATGTTAGTTGGTGAAAGGGCACAATCAGAACACGGGGTTGTATACACTCTTGCATATTCCAAATAGATCGTGGAACTCAGTCAGTCTAGAATTCATCTTGGGTTTGTCGAAAACACAACGGGGTTTTGATTCCATCATGGTGGTGGTGGACCGTTTCTCCAAGATGGCACACTTCATCCCTTGCAGGAAAACCTGTGACGCCACCCATGTAGCACACTTGTTCTTCACTGAAATTGTCAAACTGCATGGCTTACCCAAGTCCATTGTTTCCGATAGGGATGTGAAATTCACATGATATTTTTGGTGCACCTTGTGCAAAAAGCTGGACACAAAGCTAAACTTCAACTCCGCTTATCACCCACAGACTAATGGGCAGACGAAAGTGGTGAATAGGAGTTTAGGAAACATGCTATGGAGTCTAGCTGGGGAAAATTCACGAATGTGGGATCGTGTACTTGCCCAAATGTAATTTTCGTACAACGATTCACCAAATCGAAGCACAGGAAGTAGTCCTTCCCAAATCTTGTATGGAATGCATCCTCGAGGAGTGCATGAATTACGAGATTTGGGATAGTTAGAAAGAAGTGTTGACAAGGAATATTTCGCAAGAGAAATTAACGACCTACATGAGCAGGTGAAGTCAAGATTACAGGACAGTAGTCAAAGGTACAAACAGAAAGCAGATCTGAAAATACGAGAGGTACAATTTAACATAGGGGATTAAGTCCTAGTGCATCTGCACAAAGAAAGATTCCCTAAGGGAAAATACAATAAGTTGAATTTTAAGAAAATTGGACCTTGCAAGATTTTATGTAAGTTTTCTACAAATGCCTATGAGCTACAATTGCCTCTAGGTATAGGAATATTGCCCATCTTTAATGTGGCAGATTTATTCCCATACACTGTCAGTCCTGAAGGGGATAGTTTGACGCACCCAAATCGGGATACCTAGGAAGAGAGTAGTTCGTGGATGAGACAAATTCCATTAGCTCAGCCACTTGAGATCAAAGGAATCTTCAATACACAGGTGGCCAGGCGGACTCTAAGGAAGGAATACCTATAGTACCTCATCAAGTGGAAGAATCGTACCATTGAGAACAGTTCGTGGCTTAACACAGGTCAGATGCAATGTGTAGGGTATTCTATCGAGGAGCTCATGGACTGGAGCGATGACTTTTCATCTACCCCGGGAGCCTGATGCAGGAGCATCCAGCTAAGGAAGGTCATGGCTGGAATATTTATCTTTGCAGACTAGAAGGAGTTTCAATTAGTTTTTTTTAATTCCATTTAAATTACTAGTTAATAGCATTTAGGACCTTACATTAAGTTTAAGGTTGTCCCAGCCCACTGTTTATTTATTTACTGTTATATTTTATTTTTGTTTCAAATTAACTTTAGAATACAGGCAAGGGTGAACAGTTATCAATGAATAACTAAAATGTAACTACTGACAATTTAAATAACTGAAACAGTGATCTTTAAGAAAGGGGAAAAAACCATTGTAATGATCCATCATAGTACTAAAAGAAAAGAAGCACGTAATCATTTTGAAAAACAAGAAAGTCTAAATCCATATATTGCAACCTAAATGTTATTTTATTCCAAAACTTAATTAAGTTCATTTTTCCATTTCATAATGGTGACAGAGAGTGAAAAATCATCACAAAGGCAAGAAGAAAACACTATCGAGTTCAACAAATCAATAGAGAGGGTTTGCAGAAGAGTCAAGCATAATTACAACCAAAGGAAGAAACAAGCATCTACAGGTACCAACAAACTTGTATCATTTATTATTTTCCTTCCAAAATCTCTGTGTATATATAGATATAAAAAATTTATAGTCTAAGATATAGTTATAAAAACACAGACAAGCTATGAAACAGAGGTCCTTTGTAACAGTGCCAAGTACAACTACGAGTTTACTATAGAGCCGACATAAATACAGTTTCATAAGTTAACAACCCATAGGCATAAATACAAAGAACCATGAAAACAGTGAGGTCAAAGCCACAACCCTCGACAATAGAAGACTACTAGCAACAAATGCTTTCAAATAGACAGACAAAGAAACGACAAGGTACGACCCTACTCGATACGAAACTAGGCGTCAGGGCAAGAGACCAGCGGCCGGTGAGCCCACTTGTACCCCTGCAGTGGCCACCAAACAAGGCCATTAGAACCCAACAAACAGAGCCATAAAAACAAGAAATTGAGAACAGGGATGAAGTTTAAGACGAATTCACTTACCAAAGGAGTTGAGCCTTGCAAATAAAGGAAGGAAGCCCTGGACCAAGGTCACAGTTGCAGATCGCCCATTGCTCACAAGGAGCAAGAATAATCAGTAATAGTAGAAAACGAAGCAGAAGCTTAAAACATGGAAGGAGAGCTTACCTCTGTTTGAAAGTCGGATGGAAGCTGAGAGTCGAGCCACCCCACAACCATGATTTGTAATAGAACGACAAACTTACAGTCAAACAACGAGATGAAAACCTTGAAGGCAAAAGCATAGTCGAAACCACACAACGACAAATAAATTTACATAGCTGAGGCAACCCAGGAGTGCAGCTGAAATAGCGCCCACAAAGCCACAAGGTAGGCAGCCAACACAAAACCCATAGACGGGTGGAGAACCTTGCAAAAGCCGAGGGTTTCATGCCCACGAAGCCGAACTTTGAATCGACACACAAAACCAATAAACAGAGGAGCATCACAGCCACAACCGAGCCATACGGTCTCAGAAAAGGAGAGACCAACGTACAGCTAACCACAACCATTACTAGAGCTTGCAGACAGAAACCCTCACGAAGAACCATTCCGAGGATAGGATAGACGAAGCCCTCGTGGAGCACCAAGCTAAGACCAGAAGCTGAGACCTCACCTCGACAGAGCAGCAGAGCACCAGAGCAACAACAAAATAGTTAGGGTTAGAGTTCTTTCAGTATAGTGAAAATGCGGGAGAAGCGAACCTGAGGAAAAGACAGTTGTCCTCACTATATTAATTTCCTATACCGCGCCATAAAACCAATCAACCACAAAACAATCATCCATGCAATCAACATTTAATTATATCTCGTAAATGATGAGAGCTGGTCGCATCAAAACTAATTTATAAGAAAAATCAAAACTAGAACCAGGATTAGATTTAGTGCTTGCCAGCATGCTTGTACCCCAGATTCCTATCGTCTCGAATTTTTATATCTCAACTTGCTAATAGTTATGCACAGTTTGCATTATTTATTTTAACCTTTCAATTGAATATCTTCAAGGGCTTTCGGGGGCTTTCGTTATATATATATACACATGGTTGATTATGATGTAAAATGATCAAATCGAAAGTTGATGCTTACCGGAATCCCTCGAGTTGACAATGACTGTTAACTATGATATAAAATAATTCAATTTCCGCAATAACTAGCCGTAAGATAGGCATAAATGACACGATGAAATGCAAAATCACCGTGGTGATTAGGTGTAAGTTTTATTTTTTTTTAAATAAATAGTCTTTACAAAGGTGATTAGTTGCTGAAACCCTCACTTTAAAAATTGTAATGGTTAATTTATTTTGTTAGGAAAACAATTTATAAATGCAAAACGACTTTGCATGTTAATAATATATGTGTAAAACTTGGTTTTCTATCCTTTAAAAATTGTTATAGAAATTTAGGTCCCATGTCACTAAAGTTATGCCACAAGAAGTTAGTCAATTGCATAGGGAATGGGGATTTGTGGATAGGATTCAAATTGAAAAATCAATAGGGACCCACCTATAATAAAGTCATTTTTTTGAGTTTAATTTTAGCGAAAAACTCAATCTTCTAGTTTACAATATAAAAACAGCATTTCATAGAGAAACCAACAAATTCTATAGGTTTAGTTTTTTTTGGCTTCACATTTAGTTTTATCTATTTTTAGTATTAAATGTTCTAAACGTTTTTAATATTAAATTTTATTAGGTTAATTTATTAAACAAAAGCTACATAGCCCCAATGTTCAAAAACAAATGACAATAAAATTTCTATCACGTGGCTCTTGTTTCTGATAACACATTATTATGTATTGTGTACTAGAAAAGGAGAAGAGCTCTGACACCTCGGTGCTCTGTCACCTCTGGTTGACTATTGGTCTAGAGCTTTTCCTAGAACAAATCTATTGTAAAGAGTGAAAAATGAACAAACTTAGCTTTATCCAATATTTAATTTCACTCAATTATCCAGAATTCATGAAGTGTAAAGGTATGGACATAAAAATACCTCGAAGCCATAACACTTTGGTTGATTGCGAAAAGTATGGTAATATATTTTTTTTTGTTATGTTTGTATTTGAACGTTAACAGATTAGATTTGGTTCAAAATTCAGGAAGACTGTAACGGTTAGGTTAATCATTATCATATATATATTATTATATATATATATTTTTATTAATTTATTTATTAAATTAAAAATATTTTTGTCAAAACTGGTTTTCTTTTATTAATTAATTTAATCAAATTACAATTTGTCAAAATTAATGATCATGTGCACACTGGTGAGTTTTCAACGTGAGAAAATTTCATGGCCCACATATGAACTCAAATAAAACATACAAAATTTTAAATTAATGAAATGCTAACAAACATGTAACAAAATTATTGATCACGGATATTCTTGATTTGTAAATAGGCTTACTTACAATACCATGGCTAATCAATACCACATGCCCAAAAAACCACAATTCATTTGATATGATACATGCATTTTTTTTAATTAATGAATTTAATTAAAAGAGAAAAAAAGACATAACTACTTTGAAAATAAATCTCACCATTTGATTTATGTACACTACTAATAATATTCGATGAAAGTTAATTGTCTATGAGATATTCTAGAATATCCATAGTAGTATACACAATCAATGGTTGAGATTTATCTCCAAGGTAGTTATGCTCTTTTTACCATTTTAAATAAATTGATTAACTAGAAAAAATGTCATATGAAGATATATCAAGTTGAGTGAGTTATGGTCTTTTGGTCATATAATATTAACCAGGTTAGATCCATATTAACTCAGATCTATCAAGCACCCAGAGGGATCCAATATCTCGAGGTGCACACCTCTTTTTTTAGTGCAAAACTTGACAAAAGGTTTGCACCTCGATATATTTGATCCCTCTCAGCACTTGATAGATCCAAGTTAAGATGGATCTCGGCTGGTTGTATAATACTATACAATATCTATATTTGTATCTATGTGTCTCTTTTGTATTCCCTCTTTCTATCTCACCCCCCAAACATACACACTCTCTCTCCATATCTATCTCTCCCTCTCTCCCTCCCTCTTCCTCTCTACCTATCTCTCTTCTCCCCTGCTTTCCCCTGTCCCTCATTCTCTGCCCATTGCTCCATGGTCACTCTTTCTCTCTACCTTTATCCCAATATGTCTTTCTTCTCCCTTCCCTCTCTCTCCTCCTCTAGCTCCATCTCTCTTTCTTCTCTCTTGAGTGCCCTCTCTCCCTTTCTCTCCCACCTCCCCCTTTCTCTCCCTCCCACTCTTCTCTCTCCCTTTCTTTCCTCCCTCTCTTAGCCTGCCCCCCCTTCTCTTTCCTTCTCTCCCTGTCTCTCTCCCTTTTCTCTCTTTCCTCCCTTCTCTCTTCCTCCTCTCTCTCCATATCTCCTTGTCACTCCCCTTCTCTCCCTTCATCTTCTCTCCTCCCTCCTCTTCTCTTTCTTCCTCTCTTTCCAACTCCCCTCTTTGTCCCCCTATCTTCTCTCTTCTCTCTTTTTCTCCGCCTCCATTTTGTCACTTCTTCCCCCTCTTTCCCTTCCTTCCCCTCTCTTCCTTTCATGTTGCTTGTCGTCGTCGTTTGGGATCCTAGTTTAAGTGGATCTATTTTAGTTCTTACTATCTTTGTTATATAAATTACATATTTAAATATAAACTATTTTTATTTTTTTTTTTATTTAAACTAATTTAATTTTATGGGATTTTTTTAGTCATGAGGATAGGGGTTATTCGATTTATCTCAAATATTTTAACATTTTTCCTTAGTATTAATTATTTTTTTTTTTATAGTATTTATAAAACATTTTTATTGTTAAATAATTAGGATTTTGGATGTGTATTATAAGTTCTGGTTTGTAACAAGCCTTACAGTTAATCCATATCCATGGTAAAGTAGGGCTGAATATCGATGGTTAAAAATCTTGTCATATTGCTATAAAATATTTTGATTGTGAAATAAGTTATGATTTTTTGGCATGTGGTATTGATAAACCATGGTATAAGCTAACACTATTGTAACAAATCATATTTACAAGTTCATAATATCAATGTCAATGTCGAGGTGAGAATTGATGATTAAGAATCTTGTCATATTGTTAGAAAATTATTTTATTGTGAAATAAGTTATGTTTTCTAGATATGTGGTATTGATAAGTTGTGGTATTGACCCACGGTATTGTAACAAATAATATTTACAAGTTAATAATATCCATGGTAAAGCGAGATAATACCCATGGTTAAAAATATTTTGGTATGTTATCAAATATTTTGATTGTGAAATAAGTTGTGTTTTTTGGGCATGTGGTATTGATAAACCATGGTATTGACGTATGCTATTGTAACAAAACCTAATTTTTACAAGTTAATAATGTCCATGGTTAAGAATCTTGTCATATTGTTATAAAATATTTCTCTTGTGAAATAAGTTATCGACTTTAAGCATGTCGTATTGAGAAGCCATGGTATTGGCTCATGGTATTGTAACAAAGCCTTTTCACAAGTTAATAACAAAATGAAAATATAACAAATCAATTTTTATTACTTTTATAACAAATTGAGTAGACATTTAAATGTTTGCACTCATCCCTACCGCTTTTGATATTTTTTTTAATCAAGCCAACATTTAGAATTGTTTACGTACTTACATTATACCTACACATCTACTCTATATTGGGTTCTACACATCTACTCTATACTGGGTTGTAGAGCGCCTCTCAATTTAATAAGTCATGGTATAAATGGCCTCTCGGCGCAATAAGTCATGGTATTGACCCATGGTATTGTAACAAAGTCTATTTCCAAAGTTAAAAATCTCCATGATAAAATAGAGATAATATCCATTTCACTTTTTTTATCTAGATATTTAGTAATATTAATAATTTATTTATTTATGACGAGTTTTTTAATTTAATTACATTTATCTTTTAAATATATTTTCAACTTATTATTAATAAATTAAATATTAGAATAATATCTTTTTTTTTAAAACAAAATTTAATTTTATATTATATCTAAATTCTTTTCTGAGTAATATCATTTTATTTAATAAGCATATTTTGAGTGAGTCACATCAATATATTTGGATGTGTTTAGAAAGAACAATTAATTGTTCATTATTAATTATTTAACACTATTGTATGTTATCTCGTGGGTTCTAACAAAATCCTATACCCGATATAGTTCTCTTATATTCTTAGAATAAATTCCCAATTTATACATTCTCTTAATGAAAGGAAAGTACTTTGTAGATTAGTCAAATTATTCTTATTCTTATTGCTTTTTATTTTTAAGAATTTCTTACGGTTTTGTATTGAAGTTTTATCCACATCCGATGCCTAACTGGTTTATCCACAGTAACCGACTTATATGTTGACATCATTATGTCAACGTTCAGCTTCATCGTTATCACAATCTCTCAGATAGTGGGTTGGTTGCAGGACGTGCAAAGTGTGACGACATTCCCACTTGCTAGTTTGCTCCACGTTAAGAAAGAATAAAGAATTATAACTTGGGCCCTAATCCCTTGATAATCTAACCTATCTTATTCAAAGTATAGTCTACTCCTAATTCTAAGATTCCTTAAGGTAAAGAATAGTTTACTCTAATAAGATTTCGTAGTGTAGTTCTATGAGTTTTTTAAAGATAGAAATAGTACGAGTTGTCTTTAGTATGATTTTTTAAAGTTTTTTTTGGATTTTTCTATCTAATTTTTTTTAAATTAGGCAAGAATTCATTGAAATGACAAGTTTGATGGGTAATCCCTGCACAATAGAAGTGCCATAGCGGTTTTTTAAGTGTTGAATCCATATATATAGTAAAAAAACTCAAGATTTCACCACAAATTTTTCCACCTAATCTGGAAACTCCAAAAGGTTGCACTAAAGACGACTCCGAAATAATATTGCTAACCCCAAAGAAGAATAATACCATACTCCCTTGTTCTTTGTGTTCATGTTGTTGTGGTTCCCAAGTGAAAGTTATAGAATTCCTCTCCCGTACGGTTGTACTAGCCCAAATAAACTCCACAATAAAATAACACAATGAAAGAGCACAAGGAAAGAGCATCATATTATTGATAAAATTACTTATTTATACAAATGCAATCTACGTACGAGACAATTGTGCCTCGATAACTTATTAACCATAAAAATTGAATGTAAAACTAATTACATATTATACAATATACAATAACAATCCTGAAGGATTAGTTAACATTCCCCCCTTAATCCGAAGGGACATCTAACATGCCAAATAACATTCTGAACTTTTGAAACTTTTCACATCCCAGTGGCTTTGTAAATATGTGGGCGATCTATTCTGAAGTAGGACAATGTGTTAGATGAATAACTTTGGCCTCTACATAATGTTGAATCAAGTGATATTTGGTATTAATATACTTGCTTCGATTATGAAACTTGGGATTCTTGGCCAACTGAATTGCAAAAGAGTTGTCGACAAATAGTGGAGTTAAAACCTTTTGTTTCTTCTACAAGTCTTCAAGTATTTTGTGAAGCCAAATGATTTATTTTGTAGCTTGAGCAGTTGCAACATATTTGGCTTCGGTGGTAGAATCAACAGGAACAGATTGCTTGCATGATCTCCAACTCATGGATATTGATCCAAGACTCATCAAATAACTAGAAGTAGAGACTCCATTCCCCTTGTCTCTATCAAAATCAGAATCTGAATAGCCGGTGAGATGGAAATCTGCAACTTTGGAATATTTGATATCATATGTTTGAGTGCCTTTTAAATACTTAAGCACTTGCTTTGCTGCATTCCAACGGCCTTCACATGGCGTCTGCATACACCTAGAAAGTATCCCTACAACAAGTAGTAGTTAGAAAATTCAAACTTCCAACAAGTTGTCTGTATTTTGTTGGATCTTCAAACATACTTCCTTCAGTGGAAGTAAGCTTCAAATTCTTCTCCATAGGAGTAGTGATAGGATTACAATCCTACATCCCAAATCTATCTTATAGTTGTCCAATATACTTTTTTTGAGAAATGAAAATATATTTGGGTTTTTGATCAATTTCAATCACTAAATAATAATGTAATAAACCCAAATCTGTCATGTCAAAAACTTCCAATAACTCTCTTTTAACAAACGCTATATAGTCATCATTTTTCCTTTAATCATCAAATCATCTGCATGCACAACCAAATATACAATTGACTTTCCAATTTTCTTAACAAAAAGAGTTACATCATCCAAATCAAATAACTTATATTTCAACTTGAGAAGGTGTTCAGTGAACTTTTCATACCATGCATGAGATGTTGGTTTCGGTCCATACCAAGCCTTAACCAATTTACATACCTTTTTCTCTTTTCCTTTGACAACAAAACCTTCAGGCTGAAACATATAAACATCCTCCTTCAAATCACCATTCAAAAAAGTTGTTTTAACATCCATATGGTGTATCTTCCAACTATTCTAAGCTGCAAGAGAAAACAAAGTTCTAATTGTGCCCCATTTTGCTGTAGGAGCAATGTCTCTGTGTAGTCAATGCCTTCCTTTTGAGTGTAGCCTTTTGCTACAAGTATTTTCCTGTATTTATCAAGAAAACCATCTACTTTGTATTTGATCTTATAGACCCATTTGCAACCAATGGGTTTGATACCTGCAGGAGGATCCACTAACCTCCGAGTTTCATTCTTAATAAGTGCATCATATTCCTTTTGCATTGCACCTTTCCATTCATCACAATTAGCAGCTTCTTCAAAACAATTAGGTTTGCTAATTGTACAATGGTTGAATTCAAAGTCATGAGAAACATTACCTGAATCACCCTTAGAAGACATTCCTTTTGTCAAAATCATCATACTTTCTTGGAACTTTTCGAGCATGTGCAGATCTTCATAAAGGTTACTAAAGTGGTTGTGATGGTTGCTCATCTTGAAAAACAGGCTCAAGAACAGGCTCTTCAAGAGCAATTTTTGGTCCTGCAGAAGCATTACTATCATCCAAATTTTCTTGAGCAATAACATTCTCATGAGTCAAAGATGGAAGAACCAAAGACTGATCCAAAATGGGAATCCCCCCTTTAGTGTGTGGAACAACATTATCAAATTCAAAATAGAGCTTCTTAGATGTAAATTTCTCCAAATGAGTCAGTTGCTTATCAATAGTGGAATTACTTTTATCTAATTCAAGGAAAATAACATCTCTGGAAAGAATGAACTGCTTGTTTTCCTCATCATACAATCCATAAGCTTTGGAAGTAGTAGAATATCCCAAGAAAATACATTTATGACTCCTAGCACCCAACTTGTTGCGTTAATGTTTAGGAATTATTGCATAGCATAGAGAACCAAAGATTCTAAAATGTTGAATAGTATGAAGACGATTATACCACATTTCATAAGGAGATTGATTATTGATGACAAAATAAGAAGGACAACGATTGCGAATATAAGCTGCACAAAGCACTGCTTCTCCCCAAAACATCAACTTAACATTCTTAAAAAACATCATAGATCTAACCATATTGAGCAAAGTTCTATTCATGCGTTCTTCGACGCCATTCTGTTATCGATTATAAGGTATGGTGGTCTAATGTTTGATTCCATTCTCCTTCAAATATTGTTCAAAAACATGAGAATTGTACTCGCCACCATTACTAGTTTTGAGAATGCTTATATTCTGTTGAGTTTCATTTTAAATCAACAAATGAAAATTTTTAAAACCATCAAACACTTGTTACTTATTCTTCAAAAAATACACACAACACATTCTCAAGTAATTATCAATAAATGTCAGCGCATATTTATTTCCATTTGCAGTTGCAACATGCATTGGTCCACATACATCTGAATGTATGAGACATAATTTTCTTGAAGATTTGAAAGAAGAACTGTGAAAAGGTTGTTTACAATGGTTTCCTATAATACAAGAATCACAAGGTGTAATATTTCTTGGAACTATCGGAAGACCTTTAATACCTTGCTTTTTCTTAATACATCAAATTGAGTGAGTTATGGTCTTTTGGGCATATAATGCTAGATCCATATTAACTAGGATTTATCAAGCCCCCAGAGGGATCCAATATCTCGAGGTGTAAACCTCTTTTTTTATTGCAAAACTTGACAAAAGGTTTGCACCTCGATATATTTGATCCCTCTCAGCACTTGATAGATCCGGGTTAAGATGGATCTAGGCTGGTTGTATAATACTATACAATATCTATATTTGTATCTATGTGTCTCTTTCGTATTCCCTCTCTCTATCTCTCCCCCCAAATATACACACTCTCTCTCCATATATATCTCTCCCTCTCTCCCTCCCTCTTCCTCTCTACATATCTCTCTTCTCCCCCGCTTTCCTCTATCCCTCATTCTCTGTCCACTGCTCCATGGTCACTCTTTCTCTCTCTACCTTTATCCCAATATGTCTTTCTTCTCCCTTCCCTCTCTCTCCCCCTACAACTCCATCTCTCTTTCTTCTCTCTTGAGTGCCCTCACTCCCTTTCTCTCCCACCTCCCTCTTTCTCTCCCTCCCATCTCTCTCTCTCCCCCCTTCTCTTTCTCCCCTCCATCTCTATGCCTCCCCCCTCTCTCTCTTTCCCTTCTCTCCCTATCTCTCTCCCATCCTCTTCTCTCTCTTCCCTCCTCTCCTCCATCCCTCACTCTCTCTCCATATCTCCCTTGTCACTCCCTCTCTCTCTCCCTCTCACCTTCTCTCTCTCTCCCCTCCTCTCTCTCTTCCTTCCTCTCTCTTCCAACTCCCCCTCTCTGTCCCCCCATCTCTCTCTCTCTCTCTCTCTCTCTCTCCTCCCTTCAATGTTGTCACTATCTTCCTCCCTCTTCGTGCCTCCCCTTCCCCCCTCTCTTCCCTTCACGTTGCTTGTCATCGTCATTTGGATCCTTAGTTAAGGTGGATCTATGTTAGTTCTTACTAATACTATTTGTACTATATAAATTCACATATTTAAATATAAAACTATTTTCATTTTTAATTTTATTAAAACATTAATTTAATTTTTATGGGAATATTTTTAGTAGTCATGAGGATAGAGGGTTTAGATATATCTCAAAACTATTTATAACCTTTTTCCTATAGGATTCAATTAAAAAAATGTTATAATATTAATAAAACATTTTTATTGTTAAATACGTTATGGATTTTGGAAATGTGATATTGATAAGTCATGGTATTGTAACAAAGCCTATTTACAAGTTAATCATATCCATGGTAAAGTGGGCCTGAATATCGATGGTTAAGAATCTTGTCATATTGTTATAAAATATTTTGATTATGAAATAAGTTATGATTTTTTGGCATGTGGTATTGATAAACCATGGTATAAGCCAACACTATTGTAGCAAATCATATTTACAAGTTCATAATATCAATGTCAACGTTGAGGTGAGAATTTATGATTAATAATTTTGTCATATTGTTAGAAAATTATTTTATTGTGAAATAAGTTATGTTTTCTGGATATGTGGTATTGATAAGCCGTGGTATTGACCCATGGTATTATAACAAATAATATTTACAAGTTAATAATATCCATGGTAAAGCAGGATAAATATCCATGGTTAAAAATATTTGTTATTGTTATCAAATATTTTGATTGTGAAATAAGTTATGTTTTGTGGGCATGTGGTATTGATAAACCATGGTATTGATGTATGATATTGTAACAAAAACCTATTTTTTACAAGTTAATAATGTCCATGGTTAAGAATCTTGTCATATTGTTATAAAATATTTCTCTTGTGAAATAAGTTAACGACTTTAAGCATGCCGTATTGAAAAGCCATGGTATTGTAACAAAGCCTATTCACATGTTAATAACAAAATGAAAATATAACAAATTGATTTTTATTACTTTTATAACAAATTGAGCAAACATTTAAATGTTTGCACTTGACCCTATCACTTATGATTTTTTTTTAATTAAGCCAACAATTAAAATTGTTTACGTACTTACATTACATGTACACATCTACTCTATATTGGATTATAAAGTGATTTTCTTAAAAACCAAATATTTAATTTATAATATATATCTAAATTCATTTAATATGAGTAATATCAAATTTTATTCGAATCTTAGTGTATTACTAAATAAGTATATTTTTGAGTGAGTCACATCAATATATTGATAGTTGTTTTAAAAAGGAAAAATAATAAATGTCATTCAATTATTACACTATATAAAACATTATTATATCTTATCTCTTAGGTTTTAACAAAATCCTACATACCCGATATGGTGCTCTTATATTCTTAGAATAAATTCCTAATTTATATATTCTCTTAATGAAAGGAAAGTACTTTATTCTTATTCTTATTGATTTTTATTTTTAAGATTTTCTTACGGTTTTGTATTGAAGTTTTATCCACATCCGATGCCTAACTGGTTTGTCCACGGTAACCGACTTACTGGTTTGTCCACGGTAACCGACTTATATGTTGACATCATTATCTTAATGTTCAGCTTCATCGTTATCACAATCTCTCCGATAGTGGGTTGGTTGCAACGTGCAACGTGTGACGACATTCCCACTTACTAGTTTGCTCCACGTTAAGAAAGAATAAAGAATTATAACCTGGGCCCTAATCCCTTGATAATCTAACTTATCTTATTCAAAGTATAGTCTACTGCTAATTCTAAGATTCCTTAATGTAAAAAATGGTTTACTCTAATAAAATTCCGTATATTCCTTTCATAGTTATAGTAGTGGAATGTAGTTTTATGAGTTTTTTTAGGATAGAAATAATATGAGTTTTCTTAATTATATTTTTTTAAGTTTTTTGTTGGATTTTTTTTGTCTAATTTTTTTAAAATCAAGCAAGAATTCATTGAAATGACATGTTTGATGAGTAATTCCTGCACAATGGAAGTGCCATAGGGGTTTTTTAGGTGTTGAATCCATATATATATAGTAAAAAAACTCAAGATTTCACCACAATTTTTTCCACCTAATCTGGAAACTCCAAAAGGTCGCACTAAAGACAACTCCGAAATAATATTCCTAACCCCAAAGAAGAATAATACCATACTCCCTCGTTCTTTGTGTTCATGTTGTTGTGGTTCCCAAGTGAAAGTTATAGAATTCCTCTCCCGTACGGTTGTACAAGCCCAAATAAACTCCACAATAAAATAACACAATGAAGGAGCACAAAGAAAGAGTGTCATATTATTGATAAAATTACTTATTTATACAAATGCAATCTAGGTATGAGATAGTTGTGTCTCGGTAACTTATAAACCGCAAAAACTGAATGTAAAACTAATTACATATTATACAATATACAATAACAATCCCAAAGGATTAGTTAACATTCCCCCCTTAATCCGAAGGGACATCTGACATGCCGAATAACATTCTGAACTTTTGAAACTTTTCATGTCCCAGTGGCTTTGTAAATATGTTTGTGATCTACTCTGAAGTAAGACAATGTGTTAGACGAATAACTTTAGCCTCTACATAATGTCGAATCAAGTGATATTTGGTGTTAATATGCTTGCTTCGATCATGAAACTTGGGATTCTTGGCCAATTGAATTGCAGAAGAGTTGTCGACAAATAGTGGAGTTGAAGCCTTTTATTTCTCCTACAGGTCTTCAAGTATTTTGTGAAGCCAAATGATTTATTTTGTAGCTTGATCTGCTACAACATATTCGGCTTCAGTAGTAGAATCAGCAGGAACAGATTGTTTGCATGGTCTCCAACTCACGGATATTGATCCAAGACTCATCAAATAACCAGAAGTAAAGACTTCATTCCCCTTGTCTCCATCAAAATTAGAATCTGAATAGCTGGTGAGATGGAAATTTGTAACTTTGGAATATTTGATGTCATATGTTTGAGTGCCTTTCAAACACTTGAACACTTGCTTTGCTGCATTCCAATGACCTTCACATGGCTTCTGCATGAACCTAGAAAGTATCCCTACAACAAGTAGTAGTTAGAAAATTCAAACTTCTAACAAATTGTTTGTACTTTGTTGGATCTTCAAACATACTTTCTTCAGTGGAAGTAAGCTTCAAATTCTTCTCCATAGGAGTAATGATAGGATTACAATCCTACATCCCAAATCTATCTAATCGTTGTCCAATATAATTTTTTTGAGAAATGAAAATATATTTGGGTTTTTGATCAATTTCAATCCCTAAATAATAATGTAATAAACCCAAATCTGTCATGTCAAAAACTTTCAATAACTCTCTTTTAACAGACGCTATATAGTCATCATTTTTTCCTGGGATCATCAAATCATCTACATACACATCCAAATATACAACTGACTTTCCAATTTTCTTAACAAAAAGAGTTGCATCATCCAGATCAAATAACTTATAATTCAACTTGAGAAGGTGTTCAGTGAACTTTTCATACCATGCGTGAGATGCTTGTTTCAGTCCATACAAAGCCTTAACCAATTTATATACCTTTTGCTCTTTTCCTTTGATAGAAAAACCTTCAGGCTGAAACATATAAACATCCTCCTTCAAATCGCCATTCAAAAAAGTTGTTTTAAAATCCATATGGTGTATCTTCCAACTATTCTGAGCTGCAAGAGAAAACAAAGTTCTAATTGTGCCCCATTTTGTTGTAGGAGCAATGTCTCTGTGTAGTCAACACCTTCCTTTTGAGTGTAGCCTTTTGCTACAAGTATTGCCTTGTATTTATCAAGCAAACCATCTACTTTGTATTTGATCTTATAGACCCATTTGCAACCAATGGGTTTGATACCTACAGGAGGATCCAGTAACCTCTAAGTTTCATTCTTAATAAGTGCATCATATTCCTTTTGCACTGCACCTTTCCATTCATCACAATTAGCAGCTTCTTCAAAACAATTAGGTTTGCTAATTATATAATGGTTGAATTCAAAGTCATGAGAAACATTACCTGAATCACCTTTAGAAGACATTCCTTTTGTCAAAATCATCATACTTTCTTGGAACTTTTCGAGCACGTGTAGATCTTCGTAAAGGTTGCTGAAGTGGTTGTGATGGTTGCTTATCTTGAAAAACAGGGTCAAGAACAGGCTCTTCAAGAGCAATTTCTGGTCCTGTAGAAACATTACTATCATCCAAATTTTCTTGAGCAATAACATTCTCATGAGTCAAATATGGAAGAACCAAAGACTGATCCAGAATGGGAATCCCTCCTTTAGTTTGTGGAACAACATTATCAGATTCAAAATAGAACTTCTTAGATGCAAATTTCTCCAAATGAGCCAGTTTCTTATCAACAGTGGAATTATTTTTATCTAATTCAAGGAAAATAACATCTCTGGAAAGAATGAACTTCTTGTTTTCCTCATCATACAATCCATAAGCTTTGGAAGTAGCAGAATATCCCAAAAAAAATACATTTACGACTCCTAGCACCCAAATTGTTGCGTTGATGTTTAAGAATTAATGCATAGCATAGAGAACCAAAGATTCTAAAATGTTGAATACCACGATTATACCACATTTCATAAGGAAATTCATTATTGATGACAAAATAAGAAGGACAATGATTGTGAATATAAGTTGTACAAAGCACCGCTTCTCCCCAAAACATCAACTTAACATTCTGAAAAAAAAATATCATAGATCTAACCATATTAAGCAAAGTTCTATTCATGCATTCTGCGATGCCATTCTATTGTGGATTATAAGGTATGGTAGTCTAATGTTTGATTCCGTTGTCCTTCAAATATTTTTCAAAAATAGAGAAGTGTACTCGCCACCATTATCAGTTCTGAGAATGCCGGTATTCTGTTGAGTTTCATTTTTAATCATCTAATGAAATTTTTTTAAAACATCAAATACTTGTTACTTATTCTTCAACAAATACACCCAACACATTCTCGAGTAATCATCAATAAATGTCAGCACATATTTATTTCCATTTGCAGTTGCAACAAGCATAGGTCCACATAAATCTGAATGTATGAGACCTAATTTTCTTGAAGATCTGAAATAAGAACTATGAAAAGGTTGTTTACAATGGTTTCCTATAATACAAGAATCACAAGGTGTAATATTTCTTGGAACTGTCGGAAGACCTTTAATACCTTGCTTTTTCTTAATTTTGATGCTTCCATAATTGATGTGACCAAATCGAGCATGCCATAACAAGCTGGGAGACAGGATATCACTTTGTTGTGCCAAAAGAATAGAACTTTCACGAGAATTAGAAGATGAAGTACCATTTAATTTTAAAAGCGTACCTTCTTCCACACCGGTCATAACAATTGCATGATTAGATGGTCTTCTTATCTCAATGATGCCATCAAATATATGAATAGAATGCCCCTGCTGCCGAATATGGATAAGAGACATCAAATTTCGCTGAAACTGTGAAATATAAAGTACATCCTGTAGAACATAATCTGCAAAATTCGGTAACTTCAGATGAATAGACCTAATGCCAAATGGTTTAATTTGAGACTTGTCAGCAAAGTAAATAACACCATCAATATCATCACTGAAAGTTTCAAAAACATCTCGCCTAAATGTCATGTGACAAGTGGCTCCTGAATCCAAAATCCAAGTATTTCACCATGAATAAAATCAATTGTTGAAAACACCGTTCATATTAAAATTACAGAGAGCAACAATGTAATGTGCAAACTCTGATGATTTTCCCTTATCTGGTGGTGTTTTATCTTTCTTTTCATTCGACTGTTCTCTCCTTTCACTGACTTTATCCCAAGGGATTTTACAATTAGTAGAAGTATGGCCAATTTTACCACATCTAAAACATTTGATAGCTGGTCTATCATTAAAATTCCTTTGTTGTCTATCATTTTTTTGTCTGTCTCCCTGATTATTTTTGCCCCCCCTGCCTCTATAATTTCTCCTACTACGACCTCTACTACTTCTATCACCTCTAGAAGTTTCAGCATGAAACTTCTAATCCTTTTGTGCAAGACACAAAGTTTCTACATTAGAGTTAGGTGGAGCCTCTTTCTTCTCAAAGGCTTTTTCTCTTTCAGCTATTTTGCTTACTAGTTTATCAAGTGTCATGTCTTTTCGCTGCCCACTAGCTTGGAGAGATCCCAAATAATTTGAATAGACATGGTGAAGGACTTTTATAAACGTTGTAAGTTGTAAGTCTAATTTAATTCCAGTGGATTCTATATCATGAAAAATGGCTTGGATTTCAGAGGCACTCTTCAAAGGATCATTATTCTTCATCTCCAAATTAAACAACTTTAACAATAACTAAATAATTTCGAGTTTTGAGTGTAAATCATACAATTCTTTCAACTTGTTTAGTGCTTCGAATGCAGTATCACAAGAAACGATATATTTGCTTACCTCTTCTATCACGAATGCAATTATTAATGCATATGCCTTGTTTCCTTTTGTCTCCCAAATTGCATGCTGCTTCTCATTATCAGACAACTCTCTTGCAATTTCCTTTCCATCACTATCCTTTTTGCCTTGACAAAATTCCCACAAATCGTTAAAAACAAGGGCACTTTTAAGCTTTCTAAACCACTCTTAATAATTTTCCTTTCCATTAAGAACAACTCCAACTATGGAAACTATTGAAGTCATAATTTTTATGTCGCCAAATATTCTTCAAATCCTTTCAAATTCAAAATATATGCAATACTACTGAAAAGATATAAAATTATTTCTCCTCTTGTTTTATGAAAGTTGGCTTTGTGGTTTAGTGGTAAGTTCCAAAAATAGCCTAACAAAGTGCTAGGTTCAAATTTTATTAGCCTTCAAAAATAAATTTTATTTTACCAATGGCTTCTTAAAAAATATGTATTTCAAATCACTAAAAATTGACTACTCTTTAATTAAAATTTCAGCCACCAAAAAACTATATATCTCTCTTCAATTAAAATTTTAGCCACCAAAATATATATACACCAAAAAATATGTATCCCTCTTCAATTAAAATTTCAGCCACCAAAATATATATACATCATTTTAAGTCTCCTTCACAAATACTTTAGTAAAAAATTTCAGTAAATCTTTTTTATATTCTTCATAAATCTTTATATAAAGAACTTGTATTATTCAAACCTTGTATCATTTTCAGTAAAAAAAATAAATATTCTTCACATTTAATGTAAATATTAAAAAATTTATGCCACTCAATTTCTCCAATCATCCTTCATTATAACTGAAAGATATGAAATTTATAGAGAGTCAATAGTTTGGACATCCCACTGCATTGTTCCACTGGATTAACCTTTCGTTGCACTCTATCTTCATAGTCTTCACGCTTCACATCTCTTTTACGATAGAATTCAAATACATGGAGTTTATGAACAAATCAACCAGGGCTCCCATGCCCAAATAAATTCCACAATAAAAGAACACAATGAAAAAGCACAAAGAAAGAGTGTCATATTATTGATAAAATTACAATCTAGGTATGAGAGAGTTGTGTCTTGGTAACCTGTAAAAACGGAATGTAAAACTAATTACATATTATACAATATACAATAACTGTCCTACGGTGGTCTTTCAACCGTGCCGGCGAGGTGCGGCACCACCGAACACTTTCTTTTTAACAATACTCGTGCACATGGACTACGCCTAAATTCACTTTCTCATTACTTAGCTTGTATTTCGCAACCAAGTAAACATGCAATTATCCTTTATAATTAATGAAGCCCATACTCATTCATTATCCATAGCAATTATAACAAGAACATCAACAATTGCAATAAGTATAAAGGGGAGGGGCAACTCCCCGTAATGTGAGTCTGCCCAACAATATTTTATATCATCTTTCGGTTTTTTACAATGCATAAGTTAAATCTTGGGAAACCCCAAATTTACACTTAGCCAAATTTACAACATCGGCAAACTCGGTTGCCCAGCTCGTCGGCACCTCCGCACGGTCGCCGCATGACTAACCAAACCTTCGTTCACCCCGTTGCACCGTCATGTCATTTACGCAACTTGGGCACACCTCAAAGTCGCCACACACGGGCGCCTCCCACCAAGGCACACCTCCGTCCACAAACCAACACTCCAACAAGTCTTCGTGCACACTTGCACGATGGGCAGGTGCTCACCCGAGTCACCAAGACGCCCACACCAAGTCGTCGCACAAATCGACCCTCTGCATGATCACCTCGGGCACGTCTTGCCCTCCGCGTTCACCTCCCACCAAGAGCGACTTCACCAAGTGCGACTTACCAAGGAGCGCATGAGCTATGCCCTCATCCTCCTCAAAACTGTGCACAAGAGACTCTCCCAAGAGCGTAGAACAAGAGACTCTCCCAAGAGCATAGAACAAGAGACCAAGTGCGAATGATGATGAATGAAGCTCCACGCACAAGTGTTTATACCCAACGTTGGGTGTGGGTGGGCTGCTCAGCCGACCGCCCACACACCCCTCCGCACACAACGCTTGGACGCTCATCAAGTCGGCCGCACCCCCTCATCGTAGGTCGGCCACCCCATCACCGCAAACGTTCTCGCAATGGTATAAACGCTCCATGCCTTATCCATTTTCCACACACGGTCGCACAACCTTTGTCGCATATGCTATGTCGCACATCCGCAGCTCCGTCGCATGACCCGTCGCACATCGGTCGGTCGCACCCAACCGTCGCACCATTGGACGCCCAACGCGCCCATCGCACGTCTATCATGCGTGCGCGCCCGATCGCCCGGCGCCCAACCGCACTACACAACCAAGGACGTTACATCCTCCTCCACCTGAAATCGTTTTCATCCTTGACAACATACCATCCTGGTAACCATCCACCAAGATCATCTATGATGTCAACTCCTCCACATACTGCAACCATCACTGCAACATATGTAGAACCACCGTCTCCACCATGTCTCACCTTGGCAACCATCTGTCACCAAGATAACCATACCAAGGTATGCACCCATCGGTATGTCATATATCGGAAGTCATCTCAATCCATGACCATCAACCACCATGTCACAATCTCCACATGCTGCTCCATCGTGGAAGGCTGGCCCCTCCATCTCAAACTACATGCACACTGCAACATATCGTGTCGACCTCATCATATGTCATCCCTATGTGAACTGCTGCCATGATACTCTAACACAATGCTAACATATCTATGTACATGCTAGCCCCCATGTTTGAACTAGTCAGGTGATCAGTACAACTGTCACGCTCAAACCATGAGAATGCACATCCTCATGCCACCATCAGTTGTTTCTCAAAACATCCTGCCACATCCTGAACTCGATCAAGAATCCATCCTCATAAGTAAACCATGCTCAGGTCCATGAAGTAGTCCTCATCTCATCTGCAACATGCCATCCATGATGTTTGGTGTCAATGTGCTACATGAAATCAGCCACATCTATCCCAACATCATCCATATGTGTGTCTCCTCAATATGAAGAGACCATCTCACCAAACTCCAACTCTCAGTGTGCCACATCCATGTCCATGAAGCTACCTCCATCACATCTGCAATGTGTCAATCCTCAAGTCTCCATAGAAACAAGTATACACCTGTCTCATGTATCCATGTGCTGCCCATGATCAAAGATCAATCAGCTCCCATGTGTAAGAAGTAGTTGAGTCTCGGCTCACCCCATGCCCAAGTGTTGCCACCAAGGCATCATCATCATCGTAACTCCATCATCTCAAAGTGTCTCATATCGATCCTCCACATCAAGTCACTCTTTCAAGCCATTCCCATACATGTACTTGAAAGTATGCACCCCATCCTGCATCAAAGTCTCTGACCTCAGCGCCTCAATGCATCAGATCCTCTAAGTCCACCATGTATGAAGTCTCCAAGAGTCACAACAATCTCATGTCATCATGAGCT